>PVHX01015119.1:0-47963 GCA_004024805.1 Geosciurus inauris
AGGGACACTTCTGGATGGGAGTCACTGCACCACAGAGTGGCAGGTGGAGAGCAGGCAGGGTGTTGTGCCAAGTCCAGGCGGGTGCTGGTTGCTGGGTGCTGGGACTCATTCCCTCCTAGCTAGTGGGAAGGCACCCGAGGCTAGAGCTGAGCTCCACAAGGGCTCCTTCACAGGGTGGCAGGGTGAGCTGGGGCCAGTGGGGAGGAGGGACCACCAAGGAGATCAGAGCAGGTCCAGCCTTTCCAGACTTACTGGTGGGCCAAGTGGGCTGGTCCTGGGCAGAGCTGCTGGCTTAGGAGACAGAGCCCGCTGACACCAAGAGCTTCATGTGACACATGACCATCCTGAGGCCACACGTGGGAGAGGGCCAGCCCACGTCCCAGCAGGCCGCTGCTAGGCAGGTGTGGGCTCCACAGCATCACTGTCCAGGGCCAGGGGCCCTGGGAGGGGTCCTTCCAAGCACCACACCCCCTTCTCTCCCGGTGACACCTGCAGCCTAAAGCGAAGCTGCCTCCCACCAGGCCTGACTCACCCAGCCTCCTGCCAGCCCTGTCCCCGTGCTGCAAGGTGTCCCTCCACAGTCACCTGCTGCCAGGCCTCTGCTCCTGCGGGACCCCTTCCTGCACTCCTCTCCTTCCCCAGCCACATTCCTGCCACCTCCTCCAGCAAGCCTCGCTGGACTACTCCAGCCAGTCGGCCCTCAAGGGCTGCCAAGGAACACTCAGGCCACCCAGTCACATTCAAAGCTCAGATAAACAACAGATGCTTTGTAGTACAAGTAAATCCCAGTGATTGCCAGGGATGTACTTATACTAGGAAAAAAGCATGCTCCTCTGAAATCCAGTGTAACATGGTACCTGCTCTTGGTTTGGTCTGGCTGGTCTGTAACCCCACTCCAACCCCACACACTGCACACACACCAGGAGTGTGTCCAGGCCAGGGCTGGGTCCTCCTGGCTCTCTCCCCTCTGCCTCAGGCACAGAGGCCAGGAAATGCCTCCAGTCCAACTACAGAGGGTAGACTGAGTCCTCAGGGGTGAGGGCTGACGCACATCAACTCAGGCCCACGGCCACCCTGCAGCCCCTCCCTCCAGTGCCCCCACTCCATACTCCTGGGCACACCCCACCCTCTGCCAACAGCCCACAACACCTGCACCCAGGTGTGTGTGTGGTAACTGGACCTTTCCCCATCCTGGGTTGGGGAGGAACCTGCATTCCCAGGACAGCAAGGTGGGGCAGGCACCTGCACCTCGGCCCAGGAAAGAGGGTGTGGCCACAGCCCAGTGGGACAGGTGACCTAGAGACACTGGCACCTGGCTCTGTGGCCTGCCCACCACCAGGGTTCATCTGGTGCCTCGTGGGATGGAAGTGAAATGAATCCTCACGTGCTTGACCTCAGGCCCTGAGGACCCCAGTCTCCTTGTGTCCAGGACCTCTGACACCAGCATGGGCTCAAAGCAAGTGAGACAAGCAGGACAGGGATCAGGACTGGGACCAGAGGGGCCACCGGACCCCAGGCCAGGAGCCTGGGAAGAGGGAGCCGACCGTGGGACACCTCAAGGCTCAGGGTGAGGGGCTGTCCTTAGCCTGAGAAACGAGGCACAGCAGCCCCCAGCAAAGACACCACACGGTGGAGAGGGGTGCCAGCAGCCCAGACCGGAACGGATGGTCGCTGGTCAGGGAGGCCCCCAGGGTGCAGCGCCACCAGCCTTGGCTGCCCTGGGCCACCACCTCAGCTTTGGATAGCTGCCCCTCCATCGGCCAGGTCAAACAACCTGCCAGCCCCAGTCCAGCACCCTCCACCCCACCTGAGGCACCAGGTCCAGATGCCCTGCTGCCCATACTCTAGGCTCACCAACTCCATCCCATGGCCGCAGCCCCTGGCCTCCAGGGTTAGGCTGCCCCACTGTCCTGTGCTCCAGGGCCACACTCTGCTGGTCCAGGCCTGACCCCCATGGCTTCTCAGTGAGGCCACTGGGCCTTCATGAGAGGGAGCCAGGCCTTCCTGAGGCTGCCCCCCCACAGCCCAGCAGACTGCTCAGGGCACACATCAGGATGCCCAGGACCTGTGTCCCCATCCACTGGACTCCATCCACAAGACCAAGACCCCAGGTTTTTAGGCCCCAGGGCAGGGACAGGGCTGTCTCCAAGCCTGCTTTGGCACTCTGTGGACATCAGCCCACTGGCTCACACGAGGAAACCTGACATGCGGCTCTCCAGCCACCCTCCTTCCTCAGCGCCTGGCACAGCTGTGGCCCCCGTTCAGCCTACGGGCCAGGGCGGGCAGGGGAGGCCATGGGCGTCCCTCTCTGTGTCCTGCCTCCCTGAGAGTTGGTTACAGGAGGCCCTTGGGGCTCAGGCCCTTAATCACTTTGCAGCTTCACCATCCTCCAAGGGGACCCTCCCACCCTGCCATTGCACAGACGCTCAGATGCCACCCTTGCTGCCCAGGGCTCCACCTGCCCCAGCCCGCTGCCCTCTGACCTCCCTCTCTGAGAGAACCCACCTGGCTCTGCCTCTGAGCCACTGAAGCCATCTGTCTGTGCCCCCCTCTTCCTGCGTCTGCCCACCCAGCCACCCCCAAAATACTGATGTGGCAGCTGGCTCTGTGTGCTTGAGGGCAGTGCATGGTGTGAGTAGACGCTGGGGCTGGAGGGGCAGGCGTCCACTTGGCAGGGAGGTGGCCCAGAGTCTGGCCTTATGAGGCAGGAGATTGTCAGGAGGCAAAAAAGTGGAGGCAGCATTCCTGAGAGAGAGAAATGTGCACAGGCCAACCCTGAGGGGTGGGGTGCATTGGTGTCTGGGACTCAGTCCTCAGCACCTCTACAGACTTGGTAATTAATACTCCCAGGGACTCAGTTCTTAGCACCTCTGAGAACGAGGTAGTTACCACTCTCTAATCTAGCACTTCTGAGACTTAATATTTCCTAATCCCAAGGACTCAGTCCTCAACACCTCCAAAGACTTGGTAATTATTACCCTCAGGAATCAGTCCTCAACATCTTCCAGGGACTCAGTCCTTAGCACCTCCAAGGAATTTAACCCTCAGCACCTCTGGGGACTTTGTAGTTACTACTCCTGGTGAATCAGTCCTTGGCCCTTCAGCATTGCAGAAGCATAAAGGGCACGAAGGGCGCCACAGGGAGGGGAGCTGTAGCTCGGGCTTGAGGATGGCACAAGCTGATCAGGGACAGCTGCTCAGGCAGCTGGGAACCGGGACTTGAGCAGCAGCAATGGGGAGCCATAGAGGAGTCTGAGCAGGGGAGAGCATGCTCAGACCCAGCCAGGAGCTGGGACCACCAAGTCCTCTGAGTCTCTATGGACCCATCCCCAGCCAGCCCAATCACTCCACCCCCAGCTTGGGGCTGGCATGGGAGGGAGGGATGGCAGGGGGCCGGGGGGAGAAAGGGCTGGCCAAGGGGCATCCCTAGTCTGGCCTGGGCAGCGAGATGGAGGAAGGGCCAGTGAGAACCCTGGGTAGAGGTGGTGGGAGCAGATACCGGTCCACCCACACCTGGAGGCCGGGAGGCCGTGTGGGAGGCTGGTTTCACTCTCCACCTCCACTCAGACCTCCTCCCTGGGGCCACCCATGGGCTGGCTCCAGCCCAGGTGACACCTGGCAGGCAGGGAAAAAGGATGTCCTCTGGAGGTCTTCATCCCCAGAATCAGGATCCAGCAGCCTGCCATGGGCCTCTGTCTGGGCAGGACCCTCTCAGAGCACAGCCACATCCTCCCAGCCTTACTGGACCTCCCACCCAGGGCAGTCCACGCTTGAGCCCCTCTCCCAGGTACCACTTGCAGGGCAAAGCTACAGGTCTGGGGGACACATCAGCACCCCAGGCACCTGAAGACTGTGGCAGCGAGGTCAGGGTCACACACGCTGGGGGAAGAAAGCTGCCCACGTGGGCCCCAGCCCAGCCTGTCCCAGTGGTCCTGCAGCTGACTCTGCTGGCCCAGGCCACCCACACCCCACCTGGCAGGCTGCTGAGCCCCTCTACAGGCACCTTCCTGGGGAGGGTGTTGGCGACCACAGAGGTGGTGGCTACAGACCCGCCGAGCGCTTGGGCTCACCTGCATGCTGGCTGTGCTCCGGGTCCTGGAGTGTGGTTGGGGCTGCTGGTCACAGCGCGGTCAGGAGAGTGGCTACACGGCAGCAGGCCGGCCTCCCTAACTTCCGTGTGGGACGCACCCTCCCTCTCTCGTCTGCTGCCGCGCCCAGGTGTGCTGGGAGGAGCCAGTGGCCTCCGCCAGGAAAGCCCCTCCCAGCACCCAGGAGCCTTGGACATCTTCCTGGGGACCTGGAGGTGGGTGGGGATGGGGCCGGGGCAGCAAGAAGGGAACCCCAGGTCAGAACTCTTCCTGGACCCCGATTGCCCTCCGCTGCAAAAGGCTTAAGATGGAGCTACTGGCACCTCCTTCTGGGGAAGCAGGGTGGGCCCAGACCCCAGGACACATCACCCCCATGCTCCCTCCACAGTGCACCCCCAATCCTGGGCTTTGTTCCCCCAGAGTGGAAACTGGGCAAGGAGGAGGCACCCCAAAGCAAGTTGCTTCCCCCACCAGAGCCTCTGCCCTTGGCCCCAAGGGGGAGCGAGGATTTTGGGGTGGCAAAGAGGGAAGGATTTGCCCCACACCCAGGTCAGGAGCGTGTTTTGTGCAGCCTTACCGAGAGCAGCAGCTGGAGAGGCTCTGGGTGACCTGAGCAACCAGCCTGTGCAAGTGGACAGGGTTCACAGGGGGAAAGAGTGGACTGGCCCGAGAGGGAGCTGGGCACAGGCCGGCGGCTGCCGAGGGTGAGCACTGCCACCCAGACCTGAGAGTAGGCGGAGGGTCCCAGGAAGCAGCCAGCAGCCAGGGACAGTGGGGGCGGGACACTGCAGCCCTGCAACCTCCCCCTGGGTTCAGGCCTTGGGTTGTGTGTGTGTGTGTCTGCGTTTCCCAGAGGAGTTCTATTACTGAAAGCTCCATCCTTGTACCCAATGCCAGTCCAATAACAAGGACAGTTTTGAGAAAAAGGGGGCTCCTGTCCCAGAGGCTGTGATTCTGCCCATCAGGGGGAACAGGAGGGTTTTTTAAAGAGGTGACTCTAAGGCTGCTTTCCACATGCCCTCGGTTGGAGCTGCAATTCACATGTTGATCTGGGAGACAGTCGTTGCTCGGATCTTCTGATGCCATCCCCCAAATCTGAATTGCTTTGTTCCTGTGCTGGGTGTGTGCTCAGTGCGGATGACTGTGTCTAGGATGGGGAAGGAAGGGATTCCTGTTTCCCCTGGGATTAGGGAGGTAAAGGAAGAGAAAAATGTTCTTTAAAAAAAAAAAGTGGCTGGGGTTGTGGCTCAGTGGTCGAGAGCCCCTGAGTTCAATCCCTGATACCAAAATAAAAAAAAGAAAGTTGCAGTAGCAGAACAGCAAGGGTCGTATCCAAAATATAAAGTGAACACTGCTACAGTGCCATATTCCCCGTCTGCAGCTGCAGCACCCCATGCCAAGGTTGAGAGCAGCAAGAAGCAGGACAACCATGAGGTGGCAAAGACCAGGAAGGGAGGTGGCGGAGCAGAGCCCACAAACCCAGAGGGATCCATTAGGATTCGCAGGATGGAAAATCCCAAATGAAGCCAGCCTTTGGCGGCACATGCCAGCCACTCAGGAGGCTGAAGGAAGAGGATTGCAAATTAGAGGCCAGCCTGAGCAACTTAGCAAGGCCCTAAGCAACTTAGGGAAAACCTCATGTCTCAAAATGAAAAATAAAAAGGGCAGGGGGTGTAGTTCAGGGGCAGAGCCCTGCCTAGCACATGTGAGGCCCTGGGTTCTATCCCAGTCCCACAACACATAAGAAAAGAAATCCCCAAATGATAGCGGCTTAAACAAGTTCTGTATTTCTCTCTCCTGAAGGTGAAATGTGGAGTTGGCACCCAGGACAAGTGTGGGTGAACCACAGCCATTCCTTACCCAGAATCCCTCTAACTTGCTGCTCCACCACCGTCAACACCTGGTTCCACACGTGGCCACGTACGGCTGCTTAAGCTCTAGACGTCCATCCACAGTCTAGCCAGGAGGAAGAAGAGGTGGAGAGTGCCTCACCCTTCACATGGCCACACCGTACTGCAAAGAAACCTGGGGAGTGAGAGCTCCTTCCCAGTGGAAGAAAGTAAAAGGACCCAGGGCACCCTGCAGCCGCAGCCCCAGGCCAACAGGTCTAGGGGACTGAGTAACAGTCCAGAATAAGAATCGGGAAGCATCTCTGAGCACGAGAGTAACCCAGACGCAGACCACAAGCCAACCTGCTCCCCACTCTGCTTATCTGTGGTGGCGTCACCCCTGCCGGGGTCAGTTTGGGTGTCTTCATGGCTGCATTCTTTCTCAGAAGCTTCGTTGGGCATTCCCAGTTTTATTGCTGCAGAAACCCTGTTGGTTCCTATTCTCACTTTCCAAGGGCACCACCGGAGGGAAGGCCAGTCACTTCCAGAGCCCTTGCTGGGGAGCAGAAGCTGAGTTTCCAGTCCTGGGGAACAAGCAAGCCTGAGGCTCAGATGCGATCCTCAACATCACGGAGGTCGCCCCATGCTCCCAGGAGTCAGGGCAAATCTGTCTCCCACCTGGAGAGAAACCAGCACAGCCCGTTTAGAATGTAGTTCAGCAAGAAGTAACCAAAGTCTTCACATCATGGATATTTTAGTCCATTAACCTGACTTTCTGTAAATTGTCCTAAGGGACAAGAAACTCAAAATGATGAAGTCATGTAAAAGGAATATCCTTCCACAACAGGAAAATGTCTAAGCAAACATGGTTTATTCCAGCCATTAAAAGTTACATTTCAGAGCCGGGCGCGGTGGCTCACGCTTGTAATCCCAGCACTTAGGGAGGCTGAGACAGGAGAATCGCGAGTTCAAAGCCAGCCTCAGCAATGGCGAGGCGCTAAGCAACTCAGTGAGACCCTGTCTCTACATAAAACACAAAATAGGGCTGAGGATGTGGCTCGGTGGTCGAGTGCCCCTGAGTTCAATCCCTGGTACCAAAAAAAAAAAAAAAAAAAAGTTACATTTCAGGCCTGGCGCAGTGGTACAGCCTTTAATCCCAGCCACTTGGGAGGCTGAGGCAGGAGGATTGCAAGTTCGAGACCAGCCTCAACAACTTAGCAATATCTTTTTTTTTTAATTTTTTTAAAGTTGTTGATGGACCTTTTTTGTTGTTGTTGTTTATTCATATGTGGTGCTGAGAATCGAATCCAGTGCTTCACGCATGCTAGGCAAGCGTTCTACCACTGAACCACAACCCCAGCTCCAACTTAGCAATATCTTGTTTCAATATTTTAAAAAAGGATTGGGGATGTAGCTCAATAGTATAGTGAGTACCAAACCCAGTACCAAAAAAGAAAGAAAGAGAGAGACAGAGAAAGAAAAAAAAAGAAGGAAAGAAAGAAAGAAAGGTAGGTAGGTGCAGGGCAGGATGGGGGGACTTGGGAGGCTAAGGCAGAAGGATCATAAGGCTCTCTCAAAATAAAACAAAAAGGCTGGGATGTAGCTCAGTGGCAGAACACCTCTGAGAACACAGAAAGTGCTTACAATATACTGTAGGTTACAAATGTGTGATTTTTTCATTTCAACTAAGTTAAAATGCATAAAACTACTGGAAAGCAGGTTCCTACTTGACCTACTTGCTAACCATGTGAACCATGACAGGTGGGTTATGGTTTTCTCTCCCATTTTAGTTTCTCCTTTCAAATTTCTACCACTTACATGTATGTCGCTGTTGTAAACTTCATTTTATTTTAAAATTACTTTATTATCGTGTTACAGCCTGTCATTATAAACACTTACCCCAGACTTGGCCTTACTTCTTGGCTTGTGTCTGGACGGCTCCAGGGGCAGAGGGGACGGCACTGTGGCCAACTGCCCTGCCTTCTTAGCAGAGAACTTTGGTCAAGGCCACATAGACTCTGTGGACCCTGGACCCTGCCACCCTCTTCTTCCTCCTGAGTCCAGAAGACCTTGCCCACCTGTCATCTTCCCCACAAGGGCCAAAGTGCAGCTAGAGGCAGCTCCTCATTCCAGCTGTCCATTTAGCTGGACAGCCCTGGGGCCCTGTGAGAAGGTCAACGAGGGCTAGAGTGCCCAGGCAAGGTCTGCAGACAGGAGTGAGCCCCTGTCACTTACCCCTGGCTCCATCCCTCAGGAGTCTGCCTCTCCAACCCAGATGGCTGAAGGCACTGAAGCTTTGCTCTTTCTTCTCAGAGGCAGCTCCCCAGGGTGGGCTGGGCAGTGCTTCTGGAGAGCCTGCTTCCTGACTTCTCTCTAGGTGATTCTCTCCAGGCTCCCTGCCTCTCAGGTCTGCCTGGATCTGGCCTTGTTCCCCCTTCCAGCCCTCCTGTGCAGGCTCCCTGAGAAAACATCCAGGCAGTAGGTGTGCCTAGGCAGGTGGTTTTCCGGGATTCATTCATCTTTACAAACTTACCACAAAAATGAAAAAAGCCTTTGTTCTTTTACAAATTCATAGGCTTTCTCTCCATTCTGTGCAAGGGTATTTTTAGAAAGCATTTCCCCCAGGATCCCACTGTTTACCACCGAGATGTGACTGCTCATGGGCTCAAGGGAACCTGGCTGAGGCCAGGCCCCGCCCACAGTGAGCTTTGGCCGGTGTGTCCCCGGGTGAGGCCGGAATTGGCCATTTCCTTTAAACCCCGCATTGTTCCAGCACCGTGGACTCTAGTGGGTGGTTCCGCAGCTGAGGAAAGGTGCTGTCCCCTGTCCCCTTCTCCAGATGGCCCCAGGTCCTGCAGCCTTCACTTACTTGCCACCCAGAGCTGAGTCACAAACCCCTGGTCCCCACGTGCCCAGGGAGAGGCAGGGACAGGGCAGATGTCAGGCTCTAGGTGCAAGCCAGGTGGAGGGCTCCTGCAGAGGGCGGGGTGCAGAGGAGGGGCTCTGGACTCAGCGAGGGAAGGAGCTGGCCGCGAGGATCACGCACTCTCTGAAGGAGTAGTGAGGAGCACAGCGCTTGTGCGGCGTCTGGAATTTTTATTGGCACGTGGCCTGGGCTCCGTGGTGACGGTTTACCCACGAGGGCAGCTCTCGCCCGCCGCGCAGACTGGGGCAGATGGACCAGGCCTCTCAGCGCTCGCAGCCCAGGCCCCGCCCCGCACGCCCCGCACGCCCCGCCCTCCCGCGGCCCCGCCCCGTCACCGCACCCACTCAGGCCCCGCCCAGGCCGCCGCCCCCGCCAAGCCACGCCCATCGGCCGCCTAGCCCGAGGCGCCCTCTTGCAGCGTCCCGGGTGTTCCGCGCTGGGCACCGGGCGGGAGGTTTCCCTGCCGTCCTCTGCCCCCTGGAAGGGCGGCGGCGGCCCGGTCTGCCTCGGGAGGAGGGCTCAGGGCGCATTTTGGTAAAAGGCTAAAGATTTAGACGATCTGAAGGAAACCGGGGTATCAGGACAGTGTGGGAGAACCGTCCATACCCAGGTCAATGCCACTCACCGAGAACTCCCCGGAAAGTGAGCGTGCCAGCAGGGAGCGGGAAAGGCGGGTGGCGGCTGAAGGGTGGCCTGCAGGGAACCCCACCCGTGGGACGCTGCTGCAAGGCTGGGGTGGGCGGGAGCTGGCCTGCTGGGTTCTCGCTCCGCCCTCCAGCATCAGCTCTTCAGGGCTCCTGCAGGAGGGAGACCAAGGCCCAGCCTGGTCCTCCACCTCAGTCCTCTCTCTCTTAGGGGACAGATGGGTGAGAATGGTGGGAACACAAGGTTAAAAGAATAATTCTATGAAATGGGCCCACTGTGCTGACCCCCACATACTTCATTTGCCAAAAAGCAATTCGCCAGCAGTCCCGCCTAGCCTAGGTGGACAGCATATGGTATATTCCTCAATAAATAAGCAGAGGCAAAGGTTAGGTAGTCAGTGTAGGCAATGAATGATGAGGTTTACTAAGGGTCAACCTCGGGAATTGTGCCCCTGGGCACCCTGGGTTGCTAACAATTTACCTCTGATCCTGTCCTTGGTCAAGTATACAGGAAGAAAAAGAGGGCCTATAAAAAAGCAAGTCGCAACCCCTATCGTGGGCTTCGAGGCCCCTTCTCTTTGGAGAAATCTGTATCACTTTCTGTGGGGGCGTGCCACGAGATGGCGCAGAGCAGTCAGCTCAGTACTGACCAGCTGCCCTGAGAAGCCACCTCCCCGCGCTTTTATTGGCTGACCTCTGCTCCCATACTGCTTTAGCCGAGTGACCCTATACTGTTTCCAGGTGGACAGCCCCTTCCGATTCTTTAGCTTGGAAACCGGACACCACTGGACCCTCCTTCCTATATAAGCCTGTGAACTCCCTCAATAAATCGGTACTTGCTCAGACAAGACCCCCTGGTTCATGGTGAATTGGGCCAGGCGGCCTTCCTCTCTCAGTTTGACCCCCACTGGAGACCCTCAAGGTGCCCTCCCTCACTCGCTGGCCGAAAAGGGAGTTTGGTACCCGGCTGAGGCTTTCCCCCACAACTTTCTTAAATGGAACTTGCTGTCCGCTCAGGCCTTGGGATCTCTTGGGTGTTCCATCTTCAACACCAGGGAAGGAGAACCTGATCCTGATGCACTGAGGGGCATCCTCTCCACCACCTGCACTTCCACTCACCCACTATAGGATCACCACAGTGCAGCTGCCTGCCTGACCACCCAGGCCCTGCCTGGTGCCAGAGGCTGGGGCAGGGAGCTGGCTAAGGGCAGCAACCTGGCTTGGGAAGGCCCAGCAGGAGAGGCAGTCTCTGGCCTGCAGCTCCCTACAGTACCAGGAGCCCACAGGCAAGCTTGCTTGCATGGTGTCCAGACACCAGCTTTATGAGACAGCGTTCATGCCATGCAATTAACTCACCTTCATTTAGTTTCTGTGGTTTTTGGTATATTCACAGATAGGTGTGATAGTAGCTAGCACCAAAATGAAATCAGTCTCTATCAAAAGGCTGCTGGTGGTGAAGCCCTCCCCAAATGCATTCCTGGAATACCTGCACGTCCCCTGGCCTAAGGAGATTGTCAGAGGGCCCCCTTTGAGATGCAGTTTTCAGATACACTATCTCCACCAGTGAGCAAACACTGGACCTGAGCAGCCACCAGTTCTGGACTAGTGCTCTGCCTCGAAGCTGTTTGCCTAGATCTGCACCTTCAAAGATCACACTTTGTCTCCGTTTCTTTGTCAATGCAGCAGCAAATCCTGGGTATAGTTCCTTTTCCATTCCCATGATAAGGCCTTAATTGTAGAAAACTTGTGTCTCTGAGTTTCATTTCTTTTTCGAATCAACTGGCACTTTATTTGCTTAAAACTTTAACATTGTCAGTTTACAAAAATCCACTGTGACATGTAAACAGCTCTTGCCATTTAATCTTAGGATGGGGAGCCAGCATAGTGCACACCTGTAATCCCAGTGGCTAGAGAGGCTGAGGCAGGAGGATCACGAGTTCAAAGCCAGCCTCAGCAACAGCAAGGCGCAAAGCTGTTCAGTGAGACCCTGTCTCTAAATAAAATGCAAAGTAGGGTGGGGATGTGGCTCAGTGGTTGAGTGCCCCTGAGTTCAATCCCTGGCACCCAAAAAATAAGTAAATAAATCAGGGTGGGGAGCATATTTTCAAGATTGCTGGAATGTGTTTATCCTGATTGCAATCCTAATTAGCCTGAAATAAATGTCTTGTTAGAGGGAAAAAAATCAGTTGTAGGATGCTAAGTGGTTTTTGTTTGGTTTTGGTAGATTTTATCCA
The DNA here is from genome assembly GCA_004024805.1 of Geosciurus inauris. NCBI lineage: Eukaryota > Metazoa > Chordata > Mammalia > Rodentia > Sciuridae > Geosciurus > Geosciurus inauris. Next base: position 11,722 of record PVHX01015119.1, read on the forward strand.
AAAAACAGGATACATCTACATTTTTAAAACATAAAACATTGGTTTCAGTTTTGATGGCTCCTGCCCCCCCCCCTTAACTCCATGAAGACTCTAGCAAAATAAAGGAATAACTGGTTCTGAGTCTCTTTGAGATTATTAGTGATGAAATAGAAAAAGAAAACCCACACCTTCAAACCAGGTCAGCTAACCCATTGCCCACCATCCCCCAAGCAAAAATGAGTACTTTTGTAACAGTGCTCCATTTTATGCTTTGAATATAGCCCTTGCTTTTCTGCCACTGTGACTTATTATTTATTTTTAAAATATTTTTATTAGTTGCTGATGGATCTTTGCTTATTTATATGTGGTGCTGAGAATCGAACCCAGTGCCTCACACATGCCAGGCAAGCACTCTACCACTGAGCCAGGACCTCAGCCTGCTACTTATTTTTAAAAGGACATGTTTATTTCTCTTTCCTCTCTCCCTCCTCCTCCCTAATCTCTCCTCTTCCTTAATCTCAGGGAAAACTGGATTACCTTTTGTCCCCATCCTAGACAGTTACCTGTTCTTTTTTTTTTTTTTTTTTTTTTTGGTACTGGGGATTGAACTCAGGGGCACTTGACCACTGAGCCACATCCCCAGCCCTATTTTGTGTTTAGAGACAGGGTCTCACTGACCGCTTAGCGCCTCACCGTTGCTGAGGCTAGGTTTGAACTCATGATTCTCCCAGAGACAGAGAACTTTATCTTCAACAACTGAGAAAAAGCTCTTGAAGTCCCTGAGTCAGGCCATAGCCAAAACACTGTTTTTGTTGTTTTCTGTACTAGCAATTGAAGTCAAGGCTGCTTAACCATGAGCCACACCCCAACTTTTTGTGTGTGTGTGTGTGTGTGTTTTTGAGACAGGGTCTCATTAGGTTGCTCACAGTCTTGCTAAGTTGCTGAGGCTGGCTTTGGACCTGTCATCCTCCTGCTTTGGCCTCCTGAGCCGCTGGGATTACAGGTGCAGGCTACCATGCCTGCATCAAAAACATGTTCTGCTTTTTTTTTGTTGTTGTTGTTAATAATCTCTCTCCAAACTGTCATTGCATTTAATGGGTTTGCCTCTTGGTGGGAACTGAATCAGAACAGAACACTGGGAATGATTTGCTGTAAATAAGGCCAGGGAGAATTACTCCCCAAACTGGACTCTCAGATGTCAGGGCCAGCTGCAGGTCATTTGGAAAGGGCGTGCAGATACAGGAGGGAAAGCGCTTCTCGCAGGCCCAGTTGGGAACGACCCTATGCAGGCAGTCTGACAGCAAGCCCTGTGCATTCCCCCTGGGAATGACGCTGCAGCTCTTTCCTGGGTGGAAATGTTGATTTTTTTTTTCACTCTCCAGGCAATTTTTATTTAAAATAAATTTTGAACATACGTGTTTTATAAATTCAAAATACACATTAGATTCTGTTATCTTACTGCATAGCTAACAAGGAGACTAGCAGGAAAACTCAACTTGATTTATGGTTCTACCTCCATCTGTCTACCCATCACTGCCACTTATCATAGTGTACACACTGAGCTGCAGTCTTAGGAAGGCACTGTTCCATTTTTGTGGAATCATTAGGGAAATGAGAAAGAACCAAATCACAATGATACAGGAATCTAACAAATGTAGCCTAGGCCACCTCCAAGACCAGGCAAGAATCATCCACCTCAAGTGAGAGCTGGAAGCAAAACCACACACCGCAGTGCAGGTGGAAAGACAGCCACCCTGGAAGGCCCTGTCATCCATTTTTTGAGTGACGTCAGGCATTCTCTCTCCTTCCCTGGGCTCTGGGTCTTTAGAAAATGAGGAGAATCTCCATGTAAAACAGGAGTAGCCACATGTTGCCTGTGACCTCACAGCTAGACCTTGTAGCCCTTACCCAACTGGGGGTCAGAAATAAGACAGTAAGAAAACCTCGTGTGCTCAGGGGGAGCAGGCTTCAGACCTTTCTCCACCCAAGTAGAAAACTGCAAGATTTGCAAATAAGAAAGGAAAAACATAATGTAGGAACCTTACCAGAATGAATTAACAATGATATAGGAATCAAAACTCTGAGCTTTCTTGAATTTCAAATCATCTGTCACATGAATTCAGAACAAAAGTAACACAATCAAATCTGACTTTGGATGTTGACAGAAATCTCACAACACTTGATGCAGAACATGCTTAACGGAATGCATAAAGTTGTACACTTCAAATGTGACTATTTTTGCCACCGCTTCAGTGACTAGAGACTGTACATACATATAATTCCAATTCAAAACTCTCCCTGTATCTGGACGGTCAGTGACTGCCTTACCCTTCCAAAAGCTACGAGCTGCCTCTCACATCTGCTCTGTGGCACAGATTTTAAGACACACAAATGCCAGATAACATGGAAACATCCTTTTTAACTACAAATCAGCTATTTGTTTTGGATGGAGGGCTATTTTGGCAGTATTTTTATTTTTTATTTGTTCTAATTAGTTGTACATGACAGTAGAATGCATTTTGACATATTGTACACAAATAGAGCACAACTTCTCATTCCTCGGGCTGTACACGGTGCAGACTCACTCCAGTAGTGTAATCATACATGGATATAAGGTAATAATATCTGTCTCATTCTACCATCTTTCTCATCCCCACAGCCCCAGAAATTCTATTATTATAATGAAGTAAATTTCACCAACATTCACTGGTGAAAGTTAACTTGTGAAGCATTTCTGAAAAACAATTTTATTTTTGGGCTCAGGTACAGTCTGCCTCCTGCCTTCCCCTAGCTGCTGCCCAGGAGAAGCCTGCGTCCTGCCTTCTCAGTCTGACCCTCTGCTAACAAATTCACCATTACTTTTAACTCTCCCCAGGCTTTGTTTTTTTTTTTTTTTTGGTGGGGAGGGCACTTGCAGATATTTTCTTTGAGACAAGGAGTCTTTTCCTTTGAGTCTGGGGGTGACCCATGGGCTTGGCCAGGTTTCTCTTCTCCTGGGTTTGAACTTTTTTTGTTACCAGAAATTGAACTCAGGGGCACTTGACCACTGAGCCACATCCCCAGCCCTATTTTGTATTGTATGTAGAGATGGGGTCTGAGTTGTTTAGTGTCTTGCTGTTGCTGAGGCTGGCTTTGAACTCGTGATTCTCCTGTCTCAGCCTCCGGGTTTGAACTTCTTAACCATGTTTGTTTTCCTTTTTGGAACTGCCACAGTAGCTCTCCTCGCTGTCTTCCATTGGGAAATGTGTTCCTGGTTAGGCCATCCTCCTCCGTCCTGCCTCACTGACCACTTGCTCCATGAGCATCTGTTAGAAGCTTGCTGCCCTTCCTTGCTGGTGCCCATTTTTATCATCATCTTTTCATCTTCACTGGCCTCAGAATTGTCTTTCTTGGACTTTACTTTTTTTTTCTTTCTGAATCCTATCGTCCTGAGAATCCCTTCCAGATCCCCTCTTATTTTTAACCGCTGGGGAAAGGATCCAGAATTCTTAGGAGGGCTGGGGATGTGGCTCTGTGCCTTTGCTTAGCATGCAGGAAGGCCAGGGTTCCATCCCCAGCACAGAAAATAAACAAATGCATCGAAATTCTTAGCAGGAAGGCCCAATCTCTTCCAGTCTTCATCTGCATGATCAGACTCCTGGTGCTGAATGATCAGCAACCTTGCTGTGTCTCACAGACCTGCCCCGCAACCTGGGCTGCTGGCTTCTGCATGCCCGCTCCTGGCTGAGGGCCCCAGGACCAGGTGAGCCCCATGCCACTCTCTCCAAAGCAGATCTCCGCTTCCCCATGTGGACCACCTGTGCAAGCCCGGCGCAGGCGCAGGCGCAGGCGCACACCTGTAACCCCAGAGGCTCGGGAGGCTGAGGGAGGAGGACCGCAAGGTGGCACCTCAGCGAGACCCTGCCTCAGGATAAAACATAAAAGGGATGGGCTGTCGCTCAGTGGTAAGGCGACAACAGTGATAATACTTAATAAGACGAAGTCGGGGCGTCCGGCCCCCGCCGCGGCGAGCTACGGCGCGGCCAGCACCCTGGAGGACGCCGACCCAGCCGCAGGCGCGGGGCACTGTCCGTGGGCGCGCACGTCGCGGAGAGCGGGGTCCCGGCGGCGCCTCGGCGCGACGCTGCCCGCGGCACGCCCTGGTCTCGCGGGCCGCGCGGCGCGCCCCGTCACCTGGCAACCGGCGGCGTCCTCCCGGCAGGCCCCGCGCCCGGCGCCCGGCAGGCCCCGCGGCCCCGCGCGCACTACGCGTCCCACAATGCCCCGCGGTCCCGCCCCGCTCCGCGGAGACCCCGCCGGGCGGCGCCGCGACCCCTGCCCGGCGCCCGCGGCCTGGACTGCCCGCCATGCGGAGGGCCGAGCGCAGGGGCGCGGGGAGCTCGCGGCCCGGTTCCCCGCTGCCCGAGGGCCGCCGTAGCACCGAGTCCGAGGTCTACGACGACGGCACCAACACCTTCTTCTGGTGAGGGTCGGGGCACCCCTGCGGGTGGCGGGGCCGGGGTCCGTGTCGGGGGGAAGGGTGCACCCTGCCGGGTGGGCCGGGGATCGGGGTCCGTGGCAGGGGAAGGGTGCACCCTGCCCGGTTGGCCGGGGTCCGGGTTGGCCGGGGTTGGTTGGGGTCTGACACACGTTCAGGGTGGAGGCCAGGTCAGGTCATAAGTGAGAGGACACCACTGGGTGGATCCGGGTCCGGCGAGGTCGGGTCTAGCAAGTGTCAGGACTGGGGAAGCCTTCTCAGGGTCCCCTGTCTGCTCCAAGCCAGCTCAGAGAGGCTTTCCCTGGCCTGGAAGTCAATTCACACATAACACACCTCTGGCATTTCCACTGTGCTGGGCAGGCTTGCAGGCCCTGGTCAGTGGCGAGAGTTACCCAGCTTCTCCGTGTGGCCTGGCTTAATGAGCATGGCATTTCTCTGTGTGCCAGGGTTTGCTCAGCTCTGTGGAGCAAAGGCTGTGGTGCTGCTTCAGTGCCTTTGCTGGTAAAGCAAGGGCCCAGCCAAGACTTAGGAGCTGGCTGTCCCCTAGGTCTTTAGTGCAGTGGGGGCCCAGGTGTAGTTGGAACTACTCATGCTCTGTTGTAGGGCTGAGGATACTAGCCCTGACTGACAGGTACCAGGCATAATTCCATGACCTTGGACTAACCCTTCTTTCTTCATTTGTGAGAAAGACAAATCCATAGACCAGAAAGTACAATTCATGAGGGCAAGCATGTGGCCCTTCTTTGCTGCAGGAGACTCAGTTCTCATCCAGTGAAGCAGTGAGTCCTGGGGTGGGCCCTGGGCAAGCCCACAGAGGGACAGACGCATGGCCTTTTGGAAAGGATACTGTACGGAAGCAGCTGCAGGAGAACTGAGCTAGACCTTGTTGGAGAGCACATCTGATCAAGGAGTGAAGGGAGCCAGGCAGGGGAGTGACTGGACCTTTCAGGGTAGGTGCCACCACCCAGATAGGACTTCCAAGGGGCCCGTGGTATGCTGTCTTCTATCTCCAGCTTGTAAGTAGGAGTGGCAGCTGAGAGATAACCTTCAAAATTGGCGGGAAGAAGGGTTGAGGTGGGGGAATGGCCCTGCTTCTGGACCTTGTGTTAGCATCTTTCCTGGGTAGGGATAGCTTCTGCAGTGGGGTTGGCCCACCAGCCCTGCTTTTGAGAATGGTACGCTCTGGTGGCCATGGAACCATCTGGAGGAAGAGAAGTGTGGGGTTGCCTCAAGTCTTAAGGGTATGACCCCAGAGCTAGTGCCACATGGACTTCCTCAGTCTCCAGGGCCCTTCAGACATCAGGCCTCTCCATGAGTTCCTGTGTGCTTCTGGCCAGAAAGAGGCACTACCCTCCCACTACACTGCTGGTGATGGCTGGAGCCAGAGTCCTGGAGGTGATGGGGCGTGTTCTCCTTGTTCCACACTCACGTGTTCATTTAGCTGTTCATCCAGCACATATTTTGGGGATCCCTGCTGGGTGCCATTACTGTTGTAGGGAATACAGCAGAGAACTCCACAAGAGCCTAGCTTCTGGCACAGTCCTGGAACTTGAGAAGGCACAGAGGTGCTGGCCAGAGGAACATGAGTGTGCAGATCAGGAGAAGCCTGAGCACACACCTCTCCCAGTGCCGTGGCAGCTGTAGTAACTCCAAGAAAGGCAGGTGCTGGTCTCTTTGGAAGCGCAGACCAGAGGCACTTGGGGCTTTGTCTACAGGGCTGTTTGGGGTGCAGGTGCCTGGCAGAAGCAGTGCTTACCTGTGAGGAGGCTGGGAGTCAGAAGGCTTTACAAAGGGGATGCAGGGCCGGCTGGCTTCAGACACTACCTGCATGAGTGCCCTGGGTAGTGTTCTGCTTCCCACCAACCCTGTGTGCACTCGTAGGAACGCGGGGTAGGTTCTTGCTAAACCTTGGACTAGGGGTCGGGGCACGTCGGGTCTCCTCGTGAAGGAACAGGCGCCTGCTAAGGCTTATTGATGCTGCCTACAGGGCCACGCCACAAGCCCCTTCTGGGTCTTCCTCACTGATACTGTTTTAGGGTTTTTAAAACTCTAGGGTGGGGCCTGGGGTTGTGGCTCAGTGGTAGAGCACTTGTCTAGCATGTGTGAGGCTCTGGGTTCAATTCTCAGCACTGCATATAAATAAATGAATAAAATAAAGGATTATTAACAATTAAAAAAATATATAAAATAATTTAAAAAAAAAAAAAAACCTCTAGGGTGTTTTGTACTAGGGATAGAACCCAGAGTGCTTTACCACTGAGCTACATCTTCACTTAGTTTTTATTTTGAGACAAGGTCTCACTAAGTTGCTGAGGGTCTTGCTAAGTTGCCCAGGCTGGCATTGAACTTGGTATCCTCCTACCTCAGACTCCCAGGTCTCTGGGATTATAGGTGTGGGCCACTGCACCTACCTGACTTTATCCTTTAGAGAATCTTTATTTCTTTTTGCAGTGCTGAAATTGAATCCAAGGCCTCTGCTTGCTAGGCAAGTGCTATCTCTGAGCTATATCCCTGGCCCATGTTTTAGTGAATTTTAATAATGAATGCTACAAAAAGTTAACATAGATAAAGTTTAATCTAAAAGGTGTACATCTGTGGAATGACTTTAGGTTCCAAAATTACCAAAAGGAACTTCTTATTTTAGGGTTTTCATTTTGAAAAACAGTTGGGCTTCTCTGGGACCAGTGATGGCTGCCATGTGCAAAGGTCTGGGTCTTGGTGACCACTTGGCAACCGCAAAGCCTGCAGTTTGGGTCCAAGGTGTCAGGGGCACTACCTCCTCTGCCATTCATGGTCCCTTCCAAAAGGGAACCTCTAGGGGAATGTTGAGGGCCGCAGACTCACTGTGAGGATGGGTCAGCTTGTGTCTGAAAATTGGAAGGCTTTCAGACCACTGGAGCAGCTCCTGTGAGCTCTGCCCCCTTCACGGATGGCGAGGCCCTGGGGCAGTTCTACCCCTCCTGCCCAGCTAGCGCCCACCAGGGAGGATGTCTGTGACTTTTTGAAAGTGTTTATTGGATGCATGTGTCTTAGAACTTGGGGCCTCTAGTGAACCTTCTCAGTGACTGGGATCCACGCCAGCCTCCGGAGCATGTGGCTGAGCTCAGATGCCTCTCAGGCTGGGGAGGGCTTTCCAGAGCTGCCACATCTGGGAAGCATGACTGGCCAGTTGATGCCTTGTTGGTCTTGCTGGCCAGCAGGCCTGGGGGGCAGTGTCACAGCCTGAGAGCCTGGTGGAGGCCTCGGGTGGCCCTGGCCCTTTCTTGGCGATGCCTCCTAATTGGTCTTGGCGAGCCTGCCCTCCTAGCTACTCACATAACAAGCAAGCTGAATGGCAGCTGGGCATTTTCCACTCATGGCCGTGGCAGGGAGCCAGCTGTCCCTTGGAGGTGGCTGAAATCCCAGGATTTATGGCAGCTCTTGTCTTGTGCCTGATCACAGGACCCAGTGCTTCCATTTGCCCTGGCACTGCACCGGGGAGGTGGTGGGAGGCACCACTGTGCAGACCTAGTGTCCTGGGAGGGCAAGGAGGCCTGCCTCTGGAGTCTGTTCCTCCATGTATTTGTGGGTGTACACATTCTGTGTGCAAGACAGGAAGCAAAAAGATGGGCCTTGTATTTCTCCTGAAGAGTTAAAGGCAGCAGTGACATATGAGTACTCGTGTTTATAGCAGCACAGTTCACAATAGCCAAGCTATGGAGCCAGCTTAGGTTGAAGAAAATGAGGTGTATATACGCGATGGAGTTTTATTCAGCCATGAAGAAGAATGAGATTATGGCATTTGCAGGAAAATGGATGGAGTGTGAGAACATTGTGGTCAGGGAAATTAGTCAAACTCAGAAGGTCAGGGGTTGAGTGTTTTCTCTCATATGCAGAAGCTAGAGAGGAAAACAAGAAGGGAGGGGCCGCTCTCATGAAAACCAGGGAGATGGGCAAAGGAAAGAGACAAGGAGGGAGGCGGGAGGGAAAGTGTTGGGCAGTGACATTGGCCAATCACATCGTCACATTGTATGAATATGTCACAACAAATCCCTTATGTACAACTGTAGTGCACCAATTAAAAACGTGGGGAGAAGAGAAGGGTCTGGCTCTCCAGCAGCATTGGTTTCAGCGGCTCTGAAGTTGTCCTGCTGCAAGACTGTGGGCTGATGTCCTTCCTCAGGGTCCCTGATCCTCCTTCCTGCCTTGGACAGCACAGAAATGGATCCTTTTTGTTCCTGCTCCTTTTTTCCCAAGGCCAAGAGGGGAGGCCAAGCACTCAGTGACTGCTTGAAAGACAGTGTGGCCACCTACCTCAAGGGCAGAGTCAGGTTTTTCAGGTGATCTTTGTGTCTTCAGGAGAATGGAAAGAGTGCAGTCAGATGGCCCTGGGCTGGCCATCCCCTTAAAGACCACAGGAAGATCATTAGGTAGGTGGAAAGTCATGGTAAAGAAGCTAGAGGCTGAAGTCACTTATAAGACATGGGGAAACGGCTTCCAGGTTTTATTTTAACTTGCGTTAGTGATGCCACCACATTTCTGTGCACTGCAGCACTCAGCAGATGGGGGGCTAGCGTGTACAGAGTGCCCTGGGGCCAGCCAGGGACTCTCAGTCTGCTGGGGGTGAAGGCCAAGCGCTCTCCTGGGCAGGGAGGCTTGGTGCACACCATAGGCCATGTTCTGACGCTGCCTGTGTCTGGATTTCAGGCGAGCCCACACCTTAACTGTGCTGTTTATCCTCACCTGTGCGCTGGGCTACGTGACTCTCCTGGAGGAAACGCCTCAGGACACAGCCTACAACACCAAAAGGTAGGGATGTGGGCATGGAGGGTGCTGGGGCTCCAACCTCCCCGCAGGTGTGTCTGCATCACCCAGCTGCACAGCCACTCTTAGAGCTCTGTGAGTTTCTTGCCCAGGGACTGGCCACCAGGATCCCAGAGTACCTGTCACCTCCTAAGTCACTTGCAGCTTGTGCCACAGCAGTCTCCAGGGTGGGCTGCCTAGCTGGGGGTCCTCCTAGCTGGTACAGTTCTCCAGTGGTGTTGGTACTAACACTTTTTAAATGTTTAAATGACTGACACAAACAGGTGGATGCCCAGGGGCCACCTGTGACCTCATGCCTCAGGATTCTCCAAGGCAGACTAGTCACAAGGCTGTGCTTGCCCCCAGTGCATGCATTCTGAGACTGACTTCGTGTCAGCGAGCGGGGACGAGCTGCCCCAGAGAGCAATCGCTGGCCTTCACTTTTCGCACTGGGTGTACTCGTCTCTCTGCTCCTGGAAGCCTCAGGCTGGGTGCAAAGCTGCTGCTCCCTTCAAGGCCCAAGCCCCACTTCTGCAGTGGGACAGCCCAAGGAAGCCAGTTGGGGACAGAGGCAGAGGGAAGTGCTCATGGCTGGTTGAGCTGGGGCCATGAGTCAGCCCTGGTTGGTGGGCCTTGGGCTTGTGGGGTCTCGTGGTCACAGTTCTTGGTAGTGCTTTGTTTTTGAAAACTGAGGGTGCTAGTGTCTGCTGTGAGAATTAGGGTGATAGGTGGTGTGCCCCCACAGGTGTTGCCGGGCCCTGCTAGGTGACCATGGCCACACCAAGTTCCTCACCATGAGTGTGGGAGGCTCCAGAACAGCTGGACTCTGGAGCTACCCACAGTGGACCTCATAATGGGGCTCATGTCCTTGGGTGCAGCCAGGCACTCTGGTGAGGAGTCACTGTCAGGTTGCTGGACCAGGAGCAGCCTGCCCCCAGGGCCCCTCGTGCTCACTGCCCAGTGGGCCTCTCCCTGCCAGGCGTCCTGCTCACTCCTACCCCATGTTCTGGGCTTTCTTCCCGGTAGCGTGGCTGGCTCTTCCTCTGTTCTCCAAGCCTTAGGTACCAGCTTGCTCCTGGACCTGTCTGGCCTTCTGTCTGCCTTGCTGGCGCCTCCTCGTCTGCAGGTCTGCCTGGACCTCTGCTTTCTCAGGCGGCCCCCTGCCCTGTGTGCAGGCAGAGCCTGCAGGCTTGTGTGCCCTGGGAAGTTGGAGACGGCAGGAGATGGAGAGCCCAGGAGCCTGTAGGCTGGGCCCTGGCCTGCAGTGGTGCCTGTGGCAGGGCCACTATAGGTGCTGGACGTGTACTGTGAGGCTCTCGGCAGCAGCCTGCATTCTGCCCTGAGAGAACTTCCACGTGGAACCAGGTCTTTTCTTTTGGTTCCTCTGTCAGTGCCTGGGCATGGGGGTCTGTGGTGTCTGCTGGACACAGTGGGAAGGGAGCCACAGGAAGCAGGACTTGCCGCATCTCGAGAGGTGTTCCCCAGGGGCAGTGGGCAAGGGGCATATAGCTCAGAGGCCCTGGTTCGTTCTCCAGCACCAAAGAAACAGAAGGGGTTTCTCCACATGGGAAGCAAAACTGACCAGAGGTGAGTGGTTCTGTTGTCACTGGGCAGGAATCATCTCAGGGAGGCATGGGCCCCTGCCCATGAGAGCAGGCCTGTGTCACCAGACACCTGCCAGGTGGGTCACAGAGCTGCACTGCCCACAGGATCAGTCACCAAAGCTTCGTTCCTGCTGTGAACACTGGGCAGCCCAGACCCAGAGAGTCCCAGAGCTCAGACCTGCAGGCTCCAGGGGCCTCTTCACCCAGCATTCGCCCCTCCCAGGGAGCCCTGTGTGGTTTGCTGAGAGAGCGGGCAGGGCGTGTGAATTCTAGGGACTCCTGGGCACTTCTTTTCTGAAGTTCTATGTTGGGGAACACTAGACAGCTATCACACTCTGACCCCTCGTCCCTCTCAGACAACAAGGAACTGCCCCTCCTGGCCTATAATTTGGCTGATGTCACCTGGACCTGCTCTCAGCTTCTGCCTGGGACACACCAGGCATCCCAGTTGCCTTCACTGTCCATGGCTCTGCGCCTCCTCCAGCAAGGCTGCCGTGGTGTTCCTGTCCTGGTCTTACTTGCACCCACCTCTGTGGACCCGCGTGCCTCGCACCAGGAGCCCCGCGTCCACCAGACTGGTTTAGCCCTGCCGCCCAGGCACTTTGGGTCCTCCTGGAGACTGCCAGGGATTGCGTGTTTTAATTACATGAGAGTTGTTTCTTGTTTTTGGTTTTTTGGGATCCAGGATTAAACTCGGGGCACTTTACCACTGACCCACATCCTTAGTCTCTTTTTTTTTTTTACAGCCATGCGTCACCACACATGGCACATGAGTTTTTTGATGTCCTCAAAGATAGGTTTCATGTGTAGAAAACATTTATTTTTACTGTCCTGGGGATGGAACCTAGGACTTAGACTCTTTGTTGTTTTGGGAGGTACTGGGGATTGAACCTAGGGGCATTTTACCACTGAACCACATCCCCAGTCCTCTTACTTTTTTGTTTTGGGACAGGGTCTTGCTAAATTGCCAAGGCTGGCCTTGAACGTGGAGTATTCCTGCATCTGCCTCCTGAGTAGCTGGCCACTGAGCCCAGCCTGGGGTTTTGTTTCCATCATCCATTTCTTTTGTGATACCCAGGGATTAAACCCAGGTCTCACACATGCAAGGCAGGTGCTCCACCGCTGAGCTACACTCCCACCTGTTTTTTTTGGGGGGGTGGAGGGAGTTGGTGTTTGTTTGTTTTACCGGGGATTGAACTCAGGGGCACTTAACCACTGAGCCACATCCCCAGCTCTTTTGTTGGGGAGAGGGTGCCAGGGATTGAACTCAGGAGCACTTGGTCACTGAGCCACATTCCTGGCCCTATTTTGTGTTTTATGTAGAGACAGGGTCTCACTGAGTTGCTTAGCGCCTCACTGTTGCTGAGGCTGGCTTTGAACTCGTGATCCTCCTGCCTCAGCCTCCTGAGCCGCTGGGATTACAGATGTGCACCATTGCACCTGGCTCCAGTCCTTCTTATATTTTATTTAGAGACAGAGTCTTGCTGAGTTGCTTAGGGCCTCACTAAGTTGCTGAGGCTGGCCTTGAGCTCATGATCCTCCTGCCTCAGCCTCCCCAGTTGCTGGGATCACAGGTGTGCACCACCATGTTCAGCTCTCCAACTCCCACTTTTTTTTTAAATATATATTTAGTTGTGAATGAACCTTTATTTTTACTTATTTACTTTTATATGGTGCTGAGAATCGAGCCCAGTGCCTCATACATGCTAGGCAAGCGCTCTACCACTGAGTCCCAGCCCCAGTCCTCTCCACCCCTTTTTGAATTTGATTTTGAGACAGGGTTGTACTTAGTTGCCCAGACTGGGTTTGAACTTGTGATCCTCCTGCCATCACACCTGGCTCACATTGGGTTTTTGTTGGTTGGTTTGGGTTTTGGTGTTCTCTGTTTTGTTTTTGAAGTAGGGTCTCACTCTGCTGCCCAGGCTGGTCTTTAGCTCCTGGGCTCATGTCCTCCTCCCGGCATCTCCAGAGTAGCTGGTGGTACAGTTGTGCACCACTGTGCCCAGCTGTCTCTTCTTAGATCAACTTTACTGACGTGTGATTGGACAACACAGCCTGGTGAGTTTGAGTCAGGGCATCGCTGTGTGCCCTCTGCCGTGTGCAGACACGGAACACTTCTCAGCCCAGTGGCCTCTGACCCTGTGCAGTGCACTGCAGTTGGCACAGGCAGCCAGGTCTCACTGTGTTCTGGTTTGGTAAAAATGGAGTTGCTTCATGTACTCCTGTGTCTGGCTTCTTCCTGAGAACAACGGCATGTGGAGTTAATCATGTGGTCATGTCTTTAGGTCGCTCATTTATGAGCTTCAGCCCACTTATATGTGGGGACCCTGGGGAAGATTCCAGGTTTTCCCACCCTCACATTTAATTAATTTTCTACAATTTAATAAGTTTAACTTCTTCGTATGTTTTAATTGTACAAAGTACATATAAATAGCAGATACACAAATAAACACACATTGAAAGTGTAAATTGTTTTCACTTGTATGGCACATAAACAGCACATGACAGTCCTGAAGGGGAGCAGAGCTGGGGACTGACAGAGCTCCCGCACCTCCTGCTCAGCCAGCTGCAGTGGGGACAGGGCAGAGCGGGCACCGCAGCAGATCCACACAGAGGCAGTGCACAGAGGGCATGGTCTGATATGGTGGTGCTGCAGCAGCCATGTGTCCACTGCAGAGGACAGTGCAGATGCTGACTTGCGTTCTTCACAGACGTTTTCAGATTGGGTTATAGGTCAGCCCAGTGTAAGATGCACAGCTATGAGACGTAAGGAGACAGGGCCCCAGGTCCATGGGACGTCCTAGGGGACAGTGCCCCTTGTTCCCTTGTCCATGGGATGTTGTAGTGGGACAGAGTGCCTTGTGCTCCTAAGTCTGGAGATGCCTGTGTAGGTAGGCCATCGGTGACCTCAGTGAGTGTCCATGGACATCAGGAAGCATCATGATTACCAGGGATGTTGGTGGACCTCAGTGGACGCCAGTGGACATGAGTGTTCCTGGAGGATCTCAGTAGCTATCAGTGGACTGCTGGTGAAACACATGTCCGGCTAGGCCTCATGGAAGAGACTCAGCATTCGCCAAAGACACTGTACGTGAGCAGAGTGGCAGGCTGCTAGGACGTTGGCAGGGCGCACATCTGACTGAAGATCTGGATTCAAGGCACGCAGGGAACCCTCGAGCAGACCGGTAAGAAAGGAAGAGTGCAGTTCAACACCAGGCAAGCCAGGCGTACGCCCACACCTGTAGTCCTAGCTGCTGCGGAGGCTGCGGCAGGTGGATCACTTGAGCCCATGATTTTGCAGCCAGCCTGGGCAATGTAGCGTGACCCTATTTCAAAATAAAATAAAATATAAAAGCAGGGCAAAATACCCAACAGACGCCTCACCAAGGACGATACGTGTAAGGCACATAACCACGTAAACCATGGCCTGCGTCATCTGTCACAGGGAATTCAAATTGCCAAGAAGAGACAGCACAGCACGGTACCCCGTCAAAAGGGCTGGATTGTAACCTGACTAGGGCAGATGCTGGCAAGGTCTGGGCAGGGAGCTCTCGGGCATTGCTGGCTTATGCACACAGGGCAGCTGACAGCTTGGGAGTTTCACAAAGTACCCGACCCCGCAGTCACCCTCCCGTCTGTCCAGTTGCTGTGAAAACACATCCACACAGAAACCTGCAGGTGAATATTTATGCATCATTATTTATATTGCCAAGACCCGGAAGCGACCACAAGGCCCTTCAGTGCTGGATGGAGGCATGAGCATGGGCGCCAGGTGGTGTCTGCCCTCTGCAGCGTGGAGGCCACTGTCAGCTGGCAAGACAGGTCTCAGGTCATTGCTGAGCGAGAGGAGCCAGGTGGAAAGGCCAGCGCTGCTGTCTCGAGAGGCGCACCAGCCGCGGTTCTCAGAAGGAGCAGGGTGGCTTGGGCTACCTAGTGAGGCTCACCGGCCACCTTGAAATCACTTGTGGCTTTATTTTCACCTTTTCAGTGCTGGTGATGAACCCAGGGTCCAGCAGCTGCTAGGCAAGCACCGCCACCAAGCCACACCCACGAGGCATCTTGGGCAGGGATGGCTCCCTCTGTGCAGCACTGGTGGACATGCGGCAGGATGTCAGACCCAGGAAGAGAGTGAACTCCAACTGTGCACGTCAAAAACTGGAGGCAGAGCCGGGCGCGGAGGCTCAAGCCTGTCATCCCAGCACTTAGGGAGGCTGAGACAGGAGAATTGCGAGTTCAAAGCCAGCCTCAGCAAGGGCGAGGCACTAAGCAACTCAGTGAGACCCTGTCTCTACATAAAACACAAAATAGGGCTGAGGATGTGGCTCAGTGGTCAAGTGCCCCCGAGTTCAATCCTCAGTACCAAAAATAAAAATATAAATAAATAAAAAACTGGAGGCAGGCAGGCGCGCTTTCCTGGAGCCCTGGGCGGTCTGAGGCCTGCAGGACGAGGCCGCCGTGACCCCACCCACCCTGCGCTGCTGCGTGCTGGGCAGCAGCACCCTGCTGAGGCCTGAGTGGCTTCTGCGGGGCAGGGGCAGAATGCTTGTGTGGTAGGAGGAGCTCAGGGTTAGCTCGAAACAGGGACACACAGTCGCGGATAGAAACAGGGACATCTTGGCCTTCTGTGTCCATGGCTTCCATATCTGGGGATTCACCCGGCCTTTGAAAGATCCCTGGGAGAAGCTGCGTGTGCTCTGAGCATGCGGACTCTCCTTATCCTCTGAATGATACCGGGTGGCGACTGTTCACCCAGATCTGTGTGGGAGCAGGCAGTGAGGGCCATCCGTCGGTGATTGGAAATGCCCGGGAGGGTGGTCTGGGTTCCCTGTGAACACTGCGCCCTTTCACATGAGGGATTTCAGTGTCCGTGGATTCTGGTATCTCCTGGGGATCCTGACACTGCCCCCTGGGGACACCCGGATGATTGTCTGTGCAGACACAGGTGTGAGCGAGGCCTGGAGCCAGCCTCCCCTAGCAGAGCAAGCGCACCAGTGCCCGTGAGCTTCCGGCACCCTCCAGCAAAGGACCAGGCTCCAGGGAGTGCCTGAGATGCCACAAGCTTCCCTAGTGCCAGGAAGCAGGGGCACAGGACACAGCAAAACCCCAGTGGTGGGTCCTGTAGGAGCAGCACAGGGCCAGGCGGAAGGCCCCAGTGCTCAGCAGGGGAACAGGGAGGGAAGACCCAGCAAGGCATGTTGGAACGTCACCTGACCTGCGGAGGACATGCCTGTGCTCCATGCTGACGTGTGATTGAGCAAATCAGTGACCCCCAGTGCAGTGGCCACACCTGTCTTCACAGAGACTGGGATGCTGAGACAGGAGGATGGCAAGTTTAAGGCCTACCTTGGCTATTTAGTAAGATCCTGTCTCAAAATAGAAAGTGAGAAGGGGCTGGGGTTGTGGCTCAGCAGTTTAGCGCTTGCCTCATGTGTTTGAGGCACTGGGTTCAAATCTCAGCACCACATAAAATAAATATATTGTATCCATCTACAACTAAAAAAAATATTTAAAAAAAAATGAAAAGGACTGGGTCCAGAAATAAGGGGAAAGCAGGGGCCCCCCACAGCCGAGAGAGCCTGTGGAGAAGTGAGACAAGGTGTCACTGGGGACCTGGATGGGAACCAGACAGGAAGGACGGTGGGGAGACAGAGGAAATGTGATCAGAGCGTGCACTTGATTTGGATAGAAATTTATTAGATGGTGTCCACGCCTGTAATCCCAGTGACTCAGGAGGCTGAGGCAAGAGGATCGAGAGTTCAAAGCCAGCTTCAGCAACTTAGCAAGGCCCTAAGCAACTCAGACCCTGTCTTTAGTAAAATATAAAAAAGGCTAGGATCGTGGCTCAGTGGTTAAGCAACCCTGGGTTTAATCTCTAGTACCCAAAAAAAATTATTTGAAAAATATAGGGTATTTGTTTTCCTTTTACATTACTTTGTCCACTGACGGACTTCCAGAGTACTTAAGTACTCCTGCAGAAGAACCTCACAAAGTCCTCACACACGTGGCCTGGGCAGTGTTGTGTGCCCACCTGTAGACGCCTTGAGTGGTGCCCCCTGGCCCTGGGCAGGTGCCACAGGCTGGTCTGGGGTGCCTGTCATTGGCCTCACTTGGTCACTGTGCCTCTCTCCAGCAGGGCAGGGGCTGTGCCTGTTGGGGAGGTCCTTTCAGGTGCCCTGCCAGGTCTCTTCACATGCCCGCCTGCCTGAGGCTCCTGTTGTGGCAGCTGTGGTGTGGGATCAGGCTTGGCATGGGGATGTCCAGGAGTCCCTTTGTGCCCTGGGGGCCTCAGATGTCCTGCGTGGGTTGGGACCCTCAAAGCAGGGCCGAGAGCTGCTTCTGTCCCTGAACAGCCAGGCGGTTCCGTCTGTTGAACAGGCAGGCAGCCCATGTGTAAGCCTCGGTCCTTCCAGTCCTGTGCTGGCCACTTGACAGGGCTCTACCTCAGACCCATGTCAGGTGAGATGGAGTGGGAGGGACACTTGGCCAGGACAGGCCTAGTGGGAGACTGGGCCAGTTTTCAGGCAGGGGTAGTGGTCCTCTCAGCTGGAGCCTGTCCCAGGGAGCCTTGCAGAGGTGGGCACCTGCCCAGAGGCCCCTGGCTCCTCTCTGGGCTATGCAGTCACCATGCACCTGTACTTTGAGTTGGATGCAGCCGGGCGCGGTGGCACATGCTTGTAATCCCAGCACTTAGGGAGGCTGAGACAGGAGAATCGCGAGTTCAAAGCCAGCCTCAGCACCAGTACCAAAAAGAAAAAGAAAAAAAGAGTTGGATGCAGTCACAGGTGTGGCACTTCTGCAGGCAGCTGGTGAGCCCTGTGGTGTTGAAGGAGGCACCCCAACGGGCAGGAGCTAGGCCTCTGGCCAGCGCCCCTGGCCTCTGCCTCTCGTGGTGTGTGGAGTTGGGACTTCCTTTGGTGGAGCAGTGCCCGGAGCTACAGAGGCAGCTGCTGGTGGAGGTAGTTCAGCCCCACCCAGCCCAGCCCCTCCCTCGGCCCTGCCCTGTGGGTGTCCCCGGCCACCTTCCACCTCCATCTGGGAGAAATCTGCACACACTGAGGGGCTGTTTGTTCTTTGTTTGCAGAGGTATTGTGGCCAGTATTTTGGTTTTCTTATGTTTTGGAGTCACACAAGCCAAAGACGGGCCATTTTCCAGACCTCATCCAGGTAACTGCCCTTCCTTCTCCGTGTGTGTGCACACGGCACTCCTGTTCCGAGCAGCCTGTGTCTGTGCTGCTGGGTGTGAACGTCCTGTCTTCGCCTCTGCCTCGCTCCTCCCTGCGGCCACTGCCCTCTCTGCCAGGAAAGACCTGGGGCTCAGAGTCTTCCACCCGCCTCCTCTTCAGCCTCCAGACCCCCACCCCCACTCTGCTGGGCTCTCCCACCCCCTTCCTGCAGACCGTGGTGCGCCCAGGGTTGCGGGGAGGGTCTGTGGCTCAGGCAAGGGACCTGGGGTGGTTACTGGGGGCTTGCTGCCTCCCTCATCTTCCACCTTGAGTTCTAACAAGTTCCTGGACCATAGTGCCCCTGCCCCCAACCCCAGATGAGAGCTGGGGGCACAGTCACCATCTCTGCCCCTACCACTCGGGGTTGGCTGGATTCCCTCAAGGCTCACAGCGTAGTAACTAGACACAGGATTCTGTCTCAGTAGGGATGAGAACTGTGGAAAATACAAACATTTTTTAAGTGTTTTTTTAAATAGCCACAATTAAATTTTGATGTTTTTGTGTATGTAGTCTCAAAAACTGGAAACATACTATGTATGGAGTTTCTGTTTTGTTCTGATGATTAGTTTTGACTTTGAGATGGGGTCTCCATGTGTTGTCCAGACTATTCTCAAACCCCAGGCTCACGCGATCCTCCTGCTCAGCCTCCCAAGGAGCTGAGGCTGTAGGTACGCCACCACACCTGGCTGGTTTTGATTTTTGTGGCATATTAGGTAGTGGTGCCTGTGCGCACCTACCTGAGTGTTTTCTAATAGGACATCCTGGGGTAGAGCTGCAGGGCTAGAGGATGGACACGGCCCTCTGGAAGGGTCACATCTGCCCTTAGCGAGTCCCCAGGGTGCAAGCGGACTGGTCCCGCCTGCCCTTGCACCCAGGGTCTCCTGCCTGGTTGGCGGCCCTGGGGGAGGCTGGGGAGGCTGCCCAGGGTCTGCTGGGATCCACCAGCTCAGCTTCGGACCCGCCCAGTCCTCCTCAGAAGGCACTTGTGCCCAGAGCAGAGGGAGAGCAAGATGGCGGCACAGCCGCGGGCGAGCAGTGAGAAGCAGCCTGGCCGCGCGGCTGCCAGGCGGGGCACTGGAGAGCTGTGGGAAGCCCAGCGTGCTGCCCTCCTGCAGGCAGGCCACACCCCTCCCCCAGCACCCTGCCCAGCATGTGGCCCTGGTGCCTGGAGCAGCTGGGAGGCCCTCAGCACTCAGGCCCAGAGCAGAGCTCCTGCCCCTCGCCGGTGCAGGTCACCTGTCCACCAGGTCCTGAAGTTTCTGGAAGCCCCTCCAGGTCCCCCGGGGCAGCGTGAGCGTGCCCACCTCCCACACCTGGCGCCCACCTTGCCCTCTGCACAGGGCTCTGCTTGGTCTGGGTGTTTATTTTGAGCTGCGCGTTGCCGCTCGTCTGAGCTCATGTTTCTTCCTCAGTCGCTTGTTCACACGGGAAGGCTGCCCTGGAGCCACCCCCTCCGCAGGTCTCCCTGATGGTGGACAGGGACCCCCTCTTGCCTGTCACAGTGCGTGGGAAGTGGATGAGAGTTCCTGGGAGTGGCCTGTGGGCGGTCTTCCAGCTGGTGGGCGGTGCTCCCTGTGGTGCAGGGACACTTGGTCAGGCTCCCCCTGTGGCCCGTAGCAACCAGGCCTCATTAGAGCAGCAGGAAGAGGTTCCAGCTCACCCGTCTGGGCAGCTGCTTTATTTGGAAACTTTAATTGGCTGCAGTTCCTGGCCCGCTGGGGAAGCCTCTGCTTCCGGCCTTTCCGTTGTCTGTGGTGCTGGGAGGCCGGGACCTGGGGCGAGCTGAGCACCTGACCACTGAGCGCAGCAGCCCCGCCCCTCCCCATCTGCTTTCACCTGGGTCCTCCTGGCCCTGGAGTGCGAGGTGCCTGGCGCCCTGTTCTTCCTTCTCAGTGGGGCACTGCCCTGGCCGGGGACCAACGCCAGGAGTCATTCCAGGACAGAGGAGGGGTGGTGGGCTGCTGGATGTTCAGGTGTGGACCGAAAGGTGTCAGAGATGGTCCGACTTCTGACTTGGGCCCTCCCGAGAAGGGGGACGTGGACAATCAGGAAGACACAGTGGCAGAGCAGTCACCTTAAGCCTGGTGACATGAGGCGCCTCTGGTGTGTGGCCTCCAGGGTCGGGCCTCTCGGGGGCGGGTTGCTGGCACCACACAGGGTGCTTCCCTAGAGCCTCCGCACACAGCGCCTGCTGCCCAGGTTGTCCTCAGCCCCCAGGTGCTTCCTGCGTCACCTGCCGCTTCCTCCCAGCAGCGGCACCGTTGCCGTCTGGGCCCTAAGACCTGCACGGCGGCAGGTCTGACACGGGAAGGCCCTCGATGTGACCATCAGACCAGCACAGTGAAGCAGCGACCCCTAAATGCCAAATAGGCAGAAGTCCACGTTCACGAGGGCACTTAGCCACTGGAGCGAGAGGTGCTGTCAGTGGGGTACGGGGTGCGCCCAGCACTGCCGCAGGCTGAGCACACAGGGCGTGTTCCCAGCCAGGCGGGCCCAGGGCCATGGGCTGTGGCGAGACGTGGAGGCAGACCGTGAAGGAAGGAAAGGCCCCGCGCTCCAGAGAGCCCCAGCAGGGACACAGCACGCGGGGGCTGGCCCCTCACGCGCCTGCCTTGTCTCCACAGCCTACTGGCGGTTTTGGCTCTGTGTTAGCGTGGTGTACGAGCTGTTTCTCATCTTCATCCTCTTCCAGGTGAGTGGCTTTTCTTGTCGGCTAGGCTATGGGGACAGATGACAGAGGAGGCTTTGCATCCTCTGTCCCCCAAAGCACTTACAGGCAGGTAGATGACCCAACAGAAGTAGGCACAGGCTGCAGGGGGCCTCCAGAGAGGTGGGTGCAGGCCTCAGATTTGGGTGGGGAGAGCATGTCTGATATTGGGGTTGGGTGGGTGGTGGGCGGTGACTGTGCCTGTGCTCCAGGTCTCTGGTTTTGGGGTTTTTTTGTTTTGTTTTTTTTTTTTTGGTACTAGGGATTGAACTCAGGGGCACTCGACCACTGAGCCACACCCCCAGCCCTATTTTGTGTTCTATGTAGAGACAGGGTCTCACTGAGTTGCTTAGCGCCTCGCCCTTGCTGAGGCTGGCTTTGAACTCACAATCCTCCTGCCTCAGCCTCCCAGAGTGCTGAGATTACAGGAGTGTGCCACTGCACTCAGCTCAGGCCTCTGTTTTACTGTACTTGGTGGTAGTCTTCCCTCTGCAGAGCACTTTCCTGCTGGCAGAGTCAGGACCGTCCACATGTGGCTAGATGTCAGTCTGGAGCAGGCCTGTGGTGCTGCGAGTTTTAGCATGTCACAGGTTGTGTACCTCAGGACAGGAGACAGTCCTGTGTCCCCCAAGCCCCTTTAGGCCCCCGTGACAGTCTCCCCACTGTGCCCTGTCCACACCATGAGGTCACCAGCTATCGGCAGCACTGCCCTGTCCATGGCCAAGGCTGCACTGTGGGTGGGCACAGCCTGTTCACTGTGCACATGAGGGGGCTCAGGGTCGAGCTGCTCGAGATGCGTGTGCAGGCTTCGTGGAGTGCAGGCACCCACGTCTCTGCAGACATGCGGCAGAGGACTCCCTGGTCGCAGGCTGGCCTGTGGTTTGCGTTTGGCGTTCGAGGTGTGCCCACTGGCATCCGGTGCAGCAGTGCCATCTCGCATGTCGCCAGCTTCGTCGCCTGTGTGCGCAGAGTGGAGCTGCGGGATCGCCTGGCCACCTGGCTGGCACGCAGTGGGATCTCACTGTGATAGACTCTGAGCCAAACTTCATCTGGTTCCCTGAGTTTTCTCCTAATGTCGGCCCTGGCCCCGGTCGGGACCCCAAGACACAACAGTTGGCAGCCCCGTAGGTTCCACGGACTTGCCCTGCTTCTCAGGACCTGTCGGCTCTGAAAGGGTGGCCGAGTGTCCTGGGGACGGGCTACATCCCTCCCTCCCGGGGCCATCCGAGTCTCTCAGCTTCTTGCTTCCAAGTGAATGCCAGGAGCACCTTTCCAGTTCTGCAGAAGCAGACGAGGTCAGCAGAGCCTGGCACTTGACAGGCAAGCACTGAGCCACACCCCTGCCCACAGGTGAGACGTTGCTAGGACCCCCATCAAAGCCATACATCAGTTTCAGAATATTATCATCTTACATTATCAACCTCTTTTTTTTAAATTTTTTTTAGTTGTTGATGGACCTTTATTTTATTCATTTATTTATATGTGGTGCTGAGGATCAAACCCAGTGCTTCACACATGGTAGGCAGGCGCTCTACCACTGAGCCACAACCCCAGCCCTCATTATTAATCTTTAGATCCACAAACACAGGGTATCTTTCCATTTATTTGGGTCTTTTTTTTGGTACTGGGATTGAACTCGGGCACTCAACCACTGAGCCACGTCCCCAGCCCTATTTTGTGTTTTATGTAGAGACAGGGTCTCACTGAGTTGCTTAGCACCTCGCTGTTGCTGAGGCTGGCTTTGAACTCGCGATTCTCCTGTCTCACCCTCCCTAAGTGCTAGGATTATAGGTGTGCGCCTCTACGCCCGGCTTATTTGGGTCACTTTTAATGTCTTTCAACCATGTTTGTAATTTTCAAAATGTAAGTTTGGTGCTCTTAGCCGGGCACAGTGGCTCACACCTGTAATCCCAGCACTTAGAGAGGCTAACACAGGAGGATCGCAAGTTCAAAGCCAGCCTCAGTAACAGCGAGGCACTAAGCAACTCAGTGAGACCCTGTCTCTACATAAAACACAGAATAGGACTGGGGATGTGGCTCAGTGGTTGAGTGCCCCTGAGTTCAATCCCCAGTACCCCCTCCAAAAAAAAAAAAGTTTGGTGCTGTTTGTTAAATGTGTTCCCCAGCCAAGTGCAGTGGCTGTAATCCCAGCAACTCCGGAGGCTGAGGCAGGAGGATCGTGAGTTCAAAGCCAGCCTCAGCAAATTAGCAAGGCCGTAAGTAACTGAGCAAGAGCCTGTCTCAAAATAAAATATATGAAGCTCTGCAGGTGTGACAGTGGTCACGCACCCCTGGGTTCAGTCCCTCGTGCCTGTTTGTACCATAGTGGTAGAGTGCTTGCACAGCATGTGAGTCCCTGGGCTCAGTCCCCAGCACTGCAAATCATAATATATTTTTTTAAAAATAGAAATGTTAAAAAAGGGTATTCCCAGGTGTTTTGTTCATTTCGATGCAGGTCAGGTGGGATTGTCTTCCCGGTCTCACGTAGGGTTGCTCGGGATGGGCCCAAGGCTAGCGGGCCTTTGCGCTGCGCCCTGGGTGCTTGCCAGCTCCAGCCCTGCCACCTGCACACAGCAGGGCGCATCCCTCCTCCACTCGGGTGCCACTGCCCTGGCTGGAGCCCCGCGTCTGCAGGAGGTGCTGGGCCGCGCTTCCCTGGAACACTCTGACCTCACATCTGGGCTCCTCTCAGGCGGAGGGCTCCTGTGTGGGGAGACGTGACCCTGCTCTGCCCGGTGTCGTGTGAGCTGGGGGATGCGCACTCTGGACTCGGGCACCTTCACCACTGCCTTGTTTTGCTGTGCCAGCTCTGGGCCCCAGCAGCCCCAGTGTGGCTGCGCGGTGGCTGACGCCCGTCTCTAATGCTCTGTTGCTGGCTTTGCTCTCTGGAGCACTTCCCAGTGCTGTGACTGCGGGGACTCCGGTGCAGCCTGGGCGCCCCTGGAGTTGCCACTAGAGATGGGGCAGGCTCTGGTGTGCCCGTCACCAGTGCACGCCCTCTGCTGCAGAGCACAGGCATGTGTGCGGCAGTGTCTGAGCCTGCGGCCCACCAGCCTCCCTGCCTGCCACCCCTTGCCTTCCGAGGGAGGGCCGTGGAGTCAGGGGGTCCGGCCTCTGCGGAGCACAGTGCCCATGACCTTGCCCTTGGCCTGTCAGAGCAGGCATGCCGTCAGTCCAGACAGCTGGGCTTGGAGCTCTCTTCCTCAAGCCACAGCAGAGGCCCAGCCTGGCTGGACACAGCCCCCAGAGCTGGTCTCAGGAGCCCCACCTCAGCACGTCTGGCCCTCTGGTCCTGCTGGCCCAGGGTACCTGACTGAACAGCATGGCTGCTGCACAGTGTCTCCTGGGACGGCACAGGGACACGTGGCCCTGACTAGGGTCCAGGGGACTGCACTGCTGGATGAGGCGGTGACAGCTGTGCCCAGACCATAGGCCTCTGCCGCAGCAGGCTGGCCAGGCACCTGTGTGCTCCCACATTGCCACCCTCTCCTGGGCTTGGTTTTGTCATTTGGTCTCAGGCCTTCAGCCCCCTCTTTGTCCTCAGCTGGCGGCCTGCTCCTGCAGTCCCTCTGTTGGGGACTCACCCCCAAAGCGTGTTTTGTTTCGAGGCAACAGCACCTGGCTGACGTGGGCACCTGGGTCTGGGAAGGCTGTTGTCCTGAAGCTGCATGAACAGAGAATGTCCCCAGCGAGGGAAGCTTCTGCGGTGTGAGGCCCTGGACAGGGTGGGGAGGAGCAGCGGGCAGTGCTGCCTCGTCAGGCCAGACCTGGGATCGCAGGTGCAGGGACAGGGGCTCAGGAGCCCCCAGATCTCCAGCCACCGCTGGTGTGGGAGGGCCACTGGGACAGGCCGCTTTTCTCCTAGCAAGCTGAGTCGTGGGTCACATGCCATAAATTCCCCACTGGCCTTGCAGACAGTCCAGGATGGCCGGCAGTTTCTGAAGTATGTTGACCCCAGGTTGGGAGTCCCACTGCCAGAGAGGGACTACGGGGGGAGCTGCCTCATCTACGACACAGAAGACAAGACCGACCCCTTCCACAACGTCTGGGTAAGCGTGCCGCCCAGGCCTGGGCCCCGCCAGCTGGGGCTCCGTCGTCCGTAGGTGCCCACAGCTGCACTGTGGCAGACCCTGACCCTGTGCCCTGGGGCTGGCCCCAGGCCACGACCTGCTGCCGGGTGGGGTCTGTGCTGAGGACAGCCCGTGTGCCCACAGGACAAGTTGGACGGCTTTGTTCCTGCCCACTTTATTGGCTGGTACCTGAAGGTAGGAGACCTCCTGCTGCACCCCACACCCTGCACCCCACACCCTGGCCCTCAGGCCACAGGTGGACCACCAGGGTGTGCTTAATGGGCGAGTCCTGGCTACAGAGTATTTCAGAGGGGTCTGCAAGACTCCTGGGACCCCCGACCTTGCCTCCTGGGTCCATGCTGTGGCCAGCATTGTGGTGGGGGGCAGCTAGGGAAGAGAGACAGCAAAGGCCAGAAGCCCGACCCAGGCTGGCTCCAAGGGAGGAGCCTGCACTGCCTGCAGCCTGGCGTGTCCGAGCTACACCTGCTGGTGGGGACCAGGCTTCCCTTTGGAGCTCAGTGCTGGAAGTGTGGGCACCTCCATGTTGGCTGAAAATCTAAGACTGAGGCTGCTGGAGGGAGCCACCCATCACACACACCCACCCACCTGGGCTGCTGGCATCTCTAGCTCCTGTGGCGAGGGGTGTGGCCTGACCAGTACAGGCCGCCTCCCACAGACCCTCATGATCCGCGACTGGTGGATGTGCATGATCATCAGCGTGATGTTTGAGTTCCTGGAGTATAGCCTGGAGCACCAGCTGCCCAACTTCAGCGAGTGCTGGTGGGACCACGTAGGTGCAGGGCGGGGCGGGCTGGTGACCACAGGGGTGCAGGGGCCCAGGGGGTGCCGGTGACCACGTAGGTGCAGGGCGGGGCGGGCTGGTGACCACGTGGGTGCAGGGGCCCAGGGCGGGCTGGTGACCACGTGGGCGCGGGGGCCCAGGGCGGGCTGGTGACCACGTGGGTGCAGGGACCCAGGAGGTGCTGGTGACCACGTAGGTGCAGGGCGGGGCGGGCTGGTGACCACGTGGGTGCAGGGGCCCAGGGCGGGCTGGTGACGACGTGGGTGTGGGGTCCCGGCGGGGGGGGGGGGGGGTTGATGACCACATGGGTGCAGGGGCCAGGGTGTGGGGCCTCTCTGGGGTGAGGCCACATTGCCCTGGGCTCCTCCGGATGAGCCTGGGCATGCAGCATCACCTCTTTCCTGGTTCCTGCCCAGTGGATCATGGATGTGCTTGTCTGTAACGGGTTGGGCATCTACTGTGGCATGAAGACCCTTGAGTGGCTGTCCCTGAAGACCTACAAGTGGCAGGGCCTCTGGAACATTCCAACCTATAAGTACATCTCGGGAGCGAGGGAGGGGGCTGGGGATTGGTGGGCCTGAGCACCAGGCCTGCCTGCCTCCTGGACGCATTGACGCTGGGCTGGCCTGGACCTCTGACTGGAAGGTTCAGCCACTCTCCCTTCAGTTGGCTCTGCTGCCGTCCCCAGGAGGCAGTTGCTGTGCTCTGTCATTTTTACTTTTGAGATTTACAAAAGAAAACAGGTGTGGTGGTGCACCTGGAGTCCCAGCGCCTGGAGGCTGAGGTGGGAGGACCCCTGAGCCAGTTCACACCAGCCTGGGCAACACAGTGAGACACTGACCCCCAAAAGAAAAAGGAAACGAAAGACGTGGGGGACAGCGGGGAGTCGAGGCTCCCCTGCAGCCTCACTGCCCGGAGCATTTGGACAGCCCCTCTGCAGGGCAGGGCTGGGTGCAGAGGCAGCTGCTGGGGTGGCCGCGACCTGGGCCGTGTCCTCAGGCTGGCCACTCTGGTCCCCAGGGGCAAGATGAAGAGGATTGCCTTCCAGTTCACGCCCTACAGCTGGGTCCGCTTCGAGTGGAAGCCCGCCTCCAGCCTGCGCCGCTGGCTGGCCGTGTGTGGCATCATCCTGGTGGTAAGGCTGGGCTGCCTGAGGGCGTGCCCCGCGAGCGTCCTGCGCAGGCTGACCCTCTCTGTCCCCCAGTTCCTGCTGGCAGAGCTGAACACCTTCTACTTGAAGTTCGTGCTGTGGCTGCCCCCCGAGCACTACCTGGTGCTGCTGCGGCTGGTCTTCTTCGTGAACGTGGGTGGCGTGGCCATGCGTGAGATCTACGACTTCATGGATGACCTGTGAGAGCCGCCCGCAGGCCGGGCCTGGGAGGCAGCCCTGGTGGGAGGCCCCAGCTGAGGGCAGGCCTGGCCAGCTGCCGCCTTCTCCACAGGAAGCCCCATAAGAAGCTGGGCCAGCAGGCGTGGCTGGCAGCAGCCATCACGGCCACCGAGCTGCTCATCGTGGTGAAGTACGACCCCCACACACTGACCCTGTCCCTGCCCTTCTGCATCTCCCAGTGCTGGACGCTCGGCTCCGTGCTGGTGCTCACCTGGACTGTCTGGCGCTTCTTCCTGAGGTGAGCGGGCAGGGGCCTAGCTCCCGGGCCACGGGGTTGGCTCCAGGCGGTGTCTGTCACCTGCTTTGCTGGACGTGGCCAAGCTCTGCCTGCCCATCCCTCCAGCCACCCGGAGAAGGTGGCTCTGGGGCAGCGCCCTCGGCCTCCGTCCCTGTAGACCATCACCGCGTGGCAGGTCTGGCTCCTGAGGCTGCAGGTGGCCTGGCCTGCCGTGGTGTGGCCCCACCCAGCCCTCCAAGAGCCGTGTCCCATGTGGCTCCGTCCTGGGGGAGGCCTGCACTGGGGGCTGGTGCCTGAACAGGTGGTGACCTGGCCTCTGCTGCCCCCCAGGGACATCACCTTGAGGTACAAAGAGACCCGGCGGCAGAAGCAGCAGAGTGACCAGGGCAGGGCTGTTGGCAACGGGGACGGGCACCCAGGGACAGACGAGGACCTGCCTGGATCAGGAGCTGCCAAGGAAGGGGCCCCTGAGCAGGGGGTGCTGGCTGGGAAGGAGGGGACCTCTGCCACCTCCTGAGCCTCCCTGCCTGCCCATGGCTCACCCTGCAGGGGCAGGGCCACCTGCTCACACCTGATGGGCTCCGGGGCTCCTCCAGGGCTTGCTCTGGACAGAGGGTCCCGCCCTTCCCCTGCTGCCTGGTCAGCCAGGGCTCTGGCCTCAGAGACACTTGTGCCCAGCAGCACGACCCAGGACAGGTCACTTGGGGACCTATGTCCACTCACTGAGTATGGGCAGGGTCACCCACCCTCCTGGTGGCCCAGGGAAGACAGGGTTCCACCAACACAGGATGATCGAGTGTTTCCTCAGAGACTTAACCCAACCCCAACTCTCAGACTCTCAGCTGGACATGACAGGGTCAAAGGTCATGGGACTGGCCCCTCAGGCTTCAGGGCCAGTCAGAGGCTCCAAGGCCCCGCACTTGGAGAGGGTGTTATCTCCCTGAGCAAACAGAACAAATAAAGTGATGTGGAGGTGGCAGTCCCCGCCTCCTCCCTGCCCACCCAGAGGGGACAGGGCCTGCGGGTACAGCCCTTCTGGGGCTCGAGAGAGAGTTCAGTGGCCACATGTGTGTCATGGGGGCAGGGCTGATGACCGCTGGGGAGTGGCCGCAGGAGATGGGGCAGCCATCATCTCAGGCTGGTACCTAAGAACTTTGAAGTTCTTTTTTGCTGTGCTGGGGATGGAACCCAGAACCTCATACCCTATGCCAACCGCTCTGCACGGAGCCACGCCCGGCCCGCCGTGTTCTCTGCAGGACACAGAGTCCCCCGCCCGGCCAATCCCATCATGGGCTCTGCTGTTGAGCAGGCCCTGGCCAAGCATCGGCTCCGCGTGCCACCCAGGGCCCTGGCTTCCGAGGCCTTTTGTCTTTTTCTCATTATTTTTGAGAAAACTTCCAAGAATCCTGAGGACAGGCTGGTGTGCACACAGGCCCACCCTGGACGCTACAGGACAGGCCATCTGCAGCTGCCCAGTGGGCGGCCTGGGCAGCACACTGGACCTCGTGTTGCCTCAGGCCTGCGTGGCGACGTCCCGGGAGCACTGCTACTGCCACTTTCTGTTCAGGCAGGGCGTTTGAGGCCTCCTAAGAGCTGCCACCATCTTCCCACTGCAAGGAACCCCACTGGGCCCCTGGGAGGCCCTGTGCATCAAGGCTTCTTCCCATGGTGACCTGTGACCAGCCTCCACCCCGCAGTGCCCCCTGCACTGGTGTTGGCCACCGCCCTGGACAGCCCCCTGGCTCCGCGCCTCTTCACTGATGACACTGCAGGAGGCGCGGGTGACATCTCTCCAGGAGCCCTGATGCCTGAGGGAGTCACACAGATCCTGGGGCACCTTACGGGGCTTTATAGCAACACTCCCAGAGTGTCCCACAGACCACGTGAGCAGCCTCCCCTCTCAACAGGGTCTGGGGGGTTACCTGTGGCCAGCCTACCTTGGCCAGCTACAACACCAAGCCAGCTGGAATTAACAGGTGGCCCCTACGGTCTCGTCCAGGAGGCAGCAGCAAGAGCTGATGGCCTAGGCACCAGGGCAAGCAGGGAGCATCAAGGCCGCAAGTTGTGAGGCCTGAAGCTGCGGGACTGGCCAAGCCCAGGGCCAGCTCACTCGCAGGCACCCTGCAGGGGCTCCCAACCCACCCACAGGCAGGGCCACATAGACCCCCAGCATGTGAGGGCAGGCTTGGGCCATAATGCTGAAGAGCACAGTCCCAAATGTTGAAATCCCAAAAAATCAAAATCCTGAAAATAGCCAGGCACGGTGGCACATGCAGTGGCTCAGGAGGCTGAGACAGGAGGATGGCAAGTTCAAAGCCAGCCTCAGCAACGCAAGGCACTAAGCAACTCAGTGAGACCCTGTCTCTACATAAAACAAAATAGGGCTGGGGATGTGGCTCGGTGGTTGAGTGCCCCCGAGTTCAATCCCGGCCCCCCACACACAAAAAAAATCCTGAAAAATAACATCACAGAGAAAAATGAAGTTCTGTAAAAATCTTTTCTCCCCAGTACTAGGGACTGAACCCAGGCACTCTACCACTGAGCTGCACCCCAGGCCTTTTTATTTTCATTTTAAGACAGTTTCACTAAGTACTGGAGGCTGGCCTCCCAGTTTGCTGGGATTACAGGTATGCATCACCACGCCCAGTCTTTGTTTACATTTTAAAGGATTTTTTTTTTCCTTTTTCTTTTGTTGTTACTGGAGCTTGAACCCAGGGTCTTGCACATGTGAGGCCGAACACTCTACCACTGAGGTACACTGCAGCCCTTTTTAAAATTATTTCATTTTTAAAAATCAGGAGGCAGGTTCTTGTTAAATTGCCTCAAATTTGCCATCCCCCTGCCTCAGCCTGCTGTTGACCAAATTGTTCACAAAGCATAGTGGAAATCCACTGTACATGCAATCGCCCAAAGGGCCTAGAAGTTTCATCTTTCAGAAATGCAGATGTAAGCCGGGCGCGGTGGCTCAAGCCTGTAATCCCAGCACTTAGGGAGGCTGAGACAGGAGGATCGCGAGTTCAAAGCCAGCCTCAGCAACGGCGAGGTCCTAAGCAACTCAGTGAGACCCTGTGTCTACATAAAACACAAAATAGGGC
Organism: Geosciurus inauris; assembly: GCA_004024805.1. Lineage (NCBI taxonomy): Eukaryota > Metazoa > Chordata > Mammalia > Rodentia > Sciuridae > Geosciurus > Geosciurus inauris. The sequence goes on from PVHX01015119.1 coordinate 42,089, forward strand.
TGGGAATGTGGCTCAGTGGTCGAGTACCCCTGAGTTCAATCCCCGGTACCAAAAAAAAAAAAGAAATGCAGATGTACAAAAGCGACATTTCTTCGCTTTTATTATGGTAATAGGACGCTCACAAAGCCGGAGTTGTGGACATGAGTTGCGGGGAGCTGAACTTCGGGAAATGCAGGCCCCGACTGTGCGTCTTACACCTCCATGTTGATGTGGGAACCAACGCACCAAGCTGTGGACAGTGCTGACGATTTAAAGCAGAGGGGAAAACTACAGAAATCGGAGCACATTAAAAAGTGCACCACAGGGACGGCTGTGGGCATCAGGAGCTGGTCCGCAGCAGAGGGCAGCACGTGAGGCTTGGGAGAGGCACCTGCCTGGTCCTGTTTGGCTCCAGGGAGTCGCAGGATCTGCTGGACCTCAGCATGGGCACTGCCTCAAAGCTCCACCCGAGCTGGAGACTCCCCAGGCCCTCACAGCCACAAACTGGCCACACTGCCAGGGCCACCTCTGGCCCTGCGTGTGCCTCTCCTTGGGCCAGTGGGTCGTCTCTGGCTTCCCCAAACGATGCCGCTTAACTCACTGAAAGCCCTAGGACTTCATCTGCTGAAGGATGAATTTTTTTGGCGCCAAGGGAGCTCTACCTGAGCTGCATCCCCAGGCCTTTTTACTTCATTTTGAGACAGGGTCTTGCTAGGTTGCTGAGGCTGGCCTCAAAGCCTGTGCCACTCTGCTTGGTGACTTTAGGGACTTTGATCTCTTGGGATTTAGTCTCCTTGTTTCTTCTGCAGTACTAGGGGGTCTGGCCAAGGGCTGGCCCTGGCTGGCCCTTTGCTCTACCACTGAGCATACCCAGCCCTCTTGGGATCTCAACGTGCTGCCTTTGGGTCACACTGAGCAGTGCCATGGCCCGAGCTCATGCTAGAACCCTCAGTGTGGGCAGGACTCAGGCTTCTTGTTGACGATGAACATGGCAGAGGAGAGGGTTGGATGCCCAGGCACAACGAGCCCTGAGCAGGCCATCGCGTGTGAACGGGGCAATCTCAGCAGCCATGCGAGGCGCCCACTCAGCTGAGCTGCGCAGGACCCACAAGGACAGACAAGGACCCTCCTGCCAACAAAGTGCTTTAATAACTATGCAGTGTCTCAGGCTCCCTTGCTGAAGGGAGCTGGTTAGGGCACTTCTTTTCAGTCAGAGCTGAGACACCTGGAGTAAGAGCCCCGGGGTGGACTCAGGGTGCAGTGTCCAGGGGCTCAGGAGATGACCCTCAGGGATGGCTTGTGTTCCTCCAGGGTCCGCAGCTGGTCCTCCATCTCCTCAGTCCAGTAGATGTCATAGAGGCTACACATGGGCAGGAAGGAGGGAGTGGACCAGAGCAGCCCACCTTCCCCTACCCCGGAGCCCCAGGCCACCCTGGCCCTTTGTCACTTACACCAGCTGCTCCAGGACGCAGCCAGGCTGCCGGAGACTCTCCACCAGCCGCTGCATGCCTGGGTCCCCCATGCAGTTGTTGCTCAGGTCCAGCTCCCGCAGGCTGCGGTTGGCCAGCAGAGCCGCGGCGAGGACACCACAGCCACTGTCACTCACATTGCACTCGCCTAGCCTGAGCAGGGCAGGGCCAGGTTAGGCGCGCCCCGTGCTGCCACAAGCCACCAGAGGGCGCTCAAGGCCCACGCCCAGAGACCAGGACTCTGGGTGGGGCCACTCCTAGCCTTGCAGCAGGTCCTGGGCAGGTGCCCCACAGGGACAGGAAGAGCACACAGCTTCCCCTCAGCTGGGACAACCAGACTCCCTCAGCACCAGAGCCCACTGGGTCAGAGTCAGGGCAAGGCCATGGGTGGACAGACGCTTCTGGGCCAAAGACAGGGGACACAATGGGACAGGCCTCGCATCCACCTCAGGAACTCAGACGCCCCGGGGGAAGGTGCTAAAGGCAGTCCTGACAAACCCAATCGAACCAAGGGACCAGCCAGGATCACCTCCCCAGGTAGAGGGTAGGGAACCGACAGGAGCCCCCTTGCCAACAGCAGAGGCAGGTCCATGACTCCCACCACAAGACCAAGCTCCTCTCACTGGCCCTAGGACGGCATCCCCTGGGCAGGAGACTGCAGGGCTGCTACTCAGGCTGCTCAGCCCACCCTCCAGCTGGTGTCTGGTCCAGGATGACCAGCACCCAAGGAGAGCTGCCCACAGGAAGCACAAACAAAACCAGAAACAAACAGAAATCTAAAAGCAAAAACCCAAGTCTTAGTAGAGGTATGTGCAGTGGCACATGCCCACAACCCCGGCCACTCTGGAGGCTAAGGCAGGAGGATGGCATGTCTGAGGCTAGGCTCAACAATTTAGTAAGACTCTGTCTCAAAAATACAATACAAGCCGGGCGCAGTGGCTCAAGCCTGTAATCCCAGCACTTAGGGAGGCTGAGACAGGAGAATCGCGAGTTCACAGCCAGCCTCAGCAATGGCGAGGCGCTAAGCACCTCAGTGAGACCCTGTCTCTACATAAAACACAAAATAGGGCTGGGGAGGTGGCTCAGTGGTCGAGTGCCCCAAGTTCAATCCCCAGTACCAAAAATAAAAAAAATAAAAAAAAAACAATACAAAGGGCTGGAGTTGTAGCTCGGTGGTAGAGCAGCAGGTTCAATTCCCCAGTTAGAAAAAGAGAAAACTCCAAAAATAAGAAAACTAGAAAGAACACAGCAAGAAAAGGAAATGGGAGCATCAGCCCGAGACCCGGGGGCGCCTGCCAGGCACTGCGGACAGAAGACTCAGGAGCGTTCACCAACACAGTGCCCAGGACCAAGACCCACAAGGCCACCAGTGTCCACCTCTAGGACAGACACTGGTCCCCAAAAGCTGCTGTGAAGGAAACGCAGATCTGCAGGAGGACAGCAGCGCCCTCCCTGGAGCCAGAGAGGGACGGGAACGCACGGCCTAGAACCCGAGCCCAGCTGAGTGACCAGAGCAGGGCACATGGGCTCATCGGGCTGCTTCCACAGGACTCTCTCAGGAGCTTCTGGCATTTCCAGGTGGCCAGGCCAAGCCTCGGCAGCACCGGGCTTCACGAGCAGGCCCTGACCGGTGAGAGTCTGCGTGAGAACCCAGCCAGCACACAGCTGGGCCCACGGCCCCTGCACATGCACTCACCACAGCACCCGCAGCACGGAGCCCGGCTGGCTCAGGCCCTGGCAGAGCTCCTGCACACCGGCATCCCCCAACTGGTTGCTGCTGATCTGCAGCTCCAGGAGGAACTTGTTCTGGGCCAGCACTGAGCGGAAGTAGGGGCAGCAGGCAGCCGTGAGGCTGCAGGTCTTGACCCTGTGGAGCCGGGGGAATAGGGCCTGGTTGGCCTGGGCTGGCCCAGGGCCCCTTCCCCTGGAGGTCCCTCCCATGTGCACTCCAGCAGAAATGTCCCCCACACACCACCCATTTGCTGGGAGGCTCACCCATCCGCCTGCCTGGTCCCACACCTCGGCCCTAGCACCGTCCCTCTCTCGCCACCCCGCCATGGGGCCACAGGCCTCCCCCCACGCCTTCCTCAGGGCCCCTGGCCTCTGGACCCTCTGCTCGGGGCACACACTCACCACAGAGACTCCAGCTGGCAGCCGGGCTCCAGCAGGCTCTCGCACAGCAGCCGGGCACCCTCGTCCCCCAGCTGGTTTTCAGCCAGGCTGAGCTCCTTGAGGCTCTGCTTGGCCTTGAGGACACGGCAGAGGTCCCTGCAGCCCTCCGCGGTGATGTCACACTCCCAGAGCCTACAGGGGCCTCCATGTGAAGCACGCTCCTCAGCCCAGTGAGCACCCCCACCCCTTGAGGGAGGCGGCAGCTCACCACAGGGTCCTGAGCCTGCTGCTGGCACGCAGCAGCGCTGGGCACAGCTCTGCGATGCCCCCATCACCCAGCTTGTTGCAGCCCAGGTCCAGCTCCTGCAGCGAGGCCTTGGAGGCCACAACGGCACATAGATCCTTGCAGTTGGCCGCTGTGACACCACAGTTCTCCAGCCTGGGGACAGGGCACATGCCTGAGGGGAGCCCTGGAGTCTCACCCCGCCCAGCCCAGCCTGGCCCAGTGCCCTGCGTACTTGAGCGTCTCCAGCTGGCAGGCAGAGTCCTTCAGACCCTGGCACAGAGTCTGCACTCCAGCCTCCTGCAGGTCATTGTTGCTCACCGCAAGTTCCTTGAAGTCGGGCTTGGCCCTGAGCACCATGGCCAGGGCCTCGCAGCTGGCGGCCGTGAGGGCGCAGTACTCCAGCCTGGGTGCAGGCAGCATCTCAGTGCACCCTCCATGGGACCACGGGCGGCCAAGGGCTGGTGTCTTACCTCTCGTCCCCTCAACAGCCTGCCCCCTTGGCATCGGCTGGGGGCTGAGGACTTGTCTCTAGCTGCTGTTCGGGGACAGGGGTGCCTAGGGCCTCCAGCCTGTGCACACACTGTACTCCTTTGGGAAAATCCTCGTGACCAAGAGCCCCACTGAAACTCAGGGGCCGCCCAGACTCACTAGGAAGAGACTATCCCCGCAGGCAGGGCCACCTGCTTGGCCATGGTCATACCTGGAGCCCCTAACCCCAGACTTGGCAGGCAGGGATCTGTAGCCCCTGCCAAGAGGAGCCCCAGCATCCCTGAGGAGGGCACTGTGAGCCCCTGGCATCTGAGTCCTGCCTTGTGACTCCTGAGGCCCCCACGCAGGTGGGGCTCACCCAAGACAAGCTGTCAGGACTTGGGACGTGCCTGGCTGGAGGTTCAGGGGCCAGGCAGGGCGCACACTCACTGCAGCTTCTCGAGGCGGCACTGGGGGTCCAGGAGTCCCTCGCAGAGCAGCCGCAGGCCTGCGTCCCCCAGAGGGTTGTCGCTGAGGTGCAGTTCGCGCAGGGTAGGCACAGAGCGCAGCACCCCAGGCAGCACCCCACAGCCAGCCTCCGTCAGGCCGCAGTTCTGGAGGCTGGAAAGCATCCCTGTCAGGGGCCCCCAGGGCCCTCAGCCCCACGCCTGCCAGAGCCCCAGCAGCACCCAGTAGGAGGCAGGGCACGAGAGCTGTGGGGGGCTCCATGCAGGTGTGCTAGACCCTCACTCAGGACCAGGGCAGCCTGTCCAGGCACCAGGTAGCCACACTCGTGTGCCTCTGGCTAGAGCTGGAAGTGCTTGCTGCTGCCACCTGCAAGCCCTGGTAGCTTTCCATACCCACCACCTGGACGCCCACCCCAGGTTCCACCCTGAGCAGGCTAGGCTGCACCCTGGCCTCACCTCAGCTTCTGGATCTTGCAGACAGGGCTCTGCAGGCCCTGCAGAACTAGGTGCACCCCAGCATCGCCCAGCTCATTGGTGCGCAGGCTGAGCTCCGTTAGGGCAGGGTTAGCCTGGAGCGCGGAGCTGATGTCCTGGCACCGCACCTCAGTGAGGCCACAGTCATCCAGCCTGCGGGCGGGACACCTGGGTCACAACAGGGGTGGAGCTGGCCTCAGGCCCAAAAACCATCTCACACCACAGGTTGAGCCATCAGTGGCTAAGAAGTCACAAGGTTGATGGGCATGGTGGCACACACCTGTCATCCCAGCGGCTTGGGAAGCTGAGACAGGAGGATCACGAGTTCAAAGCCAGCCTCAGCAAAAGCAAGGCAGTAAGCAACTCAGTGAGACCCTGTCTCTAAATAAAACACAAAATAGGGCTGGGGATGTGGCTTGGTGGTCGAGTGCCCCTGAGTTCAATCCCCAGTACCAAAAAATGAGGAAAAAAAAAAAAAAGGTGAGTCATGGCCAGGATGTTTAAACATGAACAACCAGGCATAGTGGCGCACACTCATCACCTGAGCTACTCAAAAGGGTAGGTTGGCAGATGCAAGTTGTAGACCAGCCTCCACAACTTAGCCAGGAACTTCTTTTTTT
>PVHX01015120.1:0-32762 GCA_004024805.1 Geosciurus inauris
CTGCTTCGGGGCCTTTTTCCTGTATCCTAAGAAGTGTTTAGAGACCCATTAAAGTGCTGCAAGAAGAACCTGGTGTGTCGTGTCTTCCTGCGGGCAGGGGACGCGGCAACAAATTCCCTCCAAAATTGAGTAGTTTCAAATGTTACATATTTGTTGTCTCACAATGTCAGTAGGTTTCTGGGAGATGATCTCACAGTTTCTATGCAAGTCACAATGGTACTGATGACCTACTCTTAGATGTTATGCTCTTATTATTTCTGCCACATTCTGTTTGTTGAAGTAAGTCACTAGGTACAGCTCACACTCAAAGGCAAGGGAAGGAAGAATAGCAGAAAATTGGGGAACAATTTAAAACCACAGATTCAAATATCTACCAACAGGAAAACGAATGAACAAATTGTGATAGAAATTAACCAACAGAATGCTTCTCAGGAATAAAAACAAAAAGGAATGGACTACTGATTCACGAAGCAACGTGGATAAATGTTGACAGTGTTGTGCAGAGTGTAAGAAATCAAACACAGAGGAGCATGTATATACTGAATGGATCTTTCTGTGAAGTTCTAGAAGGAGAAAAACAACCTGAAGTGACACAAATCAAATCTGTGGTTGCCAAGAGCACAGATGGACAGAAATATTGTAAATTGTCATAAAGAATTTTCTGGAGTAATGCAAATGTTCTACATCTTCACTAAGGTGGTAATTGCCTATATATACACATTTGTCAAATCTCAGTAAACTGAACATTAAAATATGCACATTTTATTATGTAAATTATATCTGTATTATGTAAGAAGAGAAAGGAAATAAACCAACTCAGGAGGTATTAAATGAGTACATTTTCAGGCATGAGAGGAAAAACTGGAAACACAAGAGGGACTCTCAGAAGGTGGGTGAAGAGACAATAGTGCCCTTGTATTCCCCAGTGGCAGAGCAGCAGAGGGAGTGACCTCTTAATTTGCCACAGGAAGCATCTCAGTGGCACATTTCCTCTGAATCTTCTCCTCCCTTCTTAGGAACCATTAGTGCCAGGGACTAATTAATTGTCTGTGGACTGTGGGGCCCCTCATCTTGGCAGAATTGCTGATCTATTTCTCCCCAGGGCAGGGCTGATCTATTTCTCCCCTCTTTGTTAGCAAAGAGCTCCACAGGAAAGAGCTGCCTGTGGCTGGCGCGTGGGCTGAGCTGGGGGGCACACGGTTAGTGCACAGCCTCTTCAGCCACACGGGGACTCAGCCCAGCTCTGGTGCTTCCTAGCTCCACTTTCCAGAACAAGCTATTTCTCTGTGTGCTTTCACTTCTTTATCTGAAATGGAACAAAATAATAGTACCCACCTCTTGAAGTTGTTATAAGGAGCAGTGAACAAAAGTGCCCAGGGAAATAAACACTGGCAATCATTACTCTTCCCCTAAAATCTAAGCTCTAATCAGTTTCAAGGGTGTGATATTCCTGCACAGTTTGCTTTTATTTCTCATTGCGAGAATCAAGTGGAGGCTCCAACCAGTCCAGAAACTACCTCCTTGTCACCAGGAAGCTCTGGCAGTAAGGCAATGAGGAGATACCAGCCTTAATCACAAGTAAGTTACATGTTCATTCTCCTACAGCCCATCAGTTTGCACATGTACTCAATAGTGTTGGAATCCTGCCTGATGTTTTTTTGATGAGTTATTGGGGGTTGAACCCAAGCATGCTTTACCATTGAGCTACACTCCCAGGTCTTTTTATTTTTTATTTTGAGACAGGGTCTCACTAAATTGCTGAGGCTGGCCTTAAATTAGAAATCCTCCTGCCTCAGTTTCCCAAATCATTAGGATTATCACCATGTGTCACCACACTTAGCTCTCTTGACCTGGGACTTAAGTGCCAGCAACTGGGTAACTTTCAGCAAGTTACTTAACACTTATGAGAATTTCTTCTGTAAAGAAGGGCTAGTATTAGTTAAATTGCAGATTCCAGAGATTTCAGGAAATCACCCAACACAGTCTCTGGTATATAGAAAGAACTGCTAAAAATAATAGGAGGTTATCATTATTGGATTGTAGAGCAGCATCTGTAATTCATTACCTTGCAGCAGATCATTAAGGGCTGGCTCTCTGGTAATAAGGGAATAAGTGAACACGTGCGTGTGTGAATTAACAAGAAGAAAGAAAAGTAGTGCTTGCTTTATATTAGATCTAGAGAGAAGGATCATATAGAAATAAGAGGGAAGACAGAGTCAAAGAAAAATATAAACTGAAGAGATTCAAAAAAAGTATAAAGTGAGATAAGGTGTCAAGACTGCAAAAATGTGAGAAATGCTGCAGTTCGAGGATGAGTGAAAAGGGTAGGCAGTTGCTGAGACAGAAAAGACAAGGCACTGTGAAGTTTAAAAGGAATAACTAAACAAAACTAATGACTGAAAGTAATTAGAACAGTGTTTCCATCTGCAGAGGGAAAGAAAGAGATGTTATCGGGGAGGGGTGCCCAGAAGATTCCTGAGGTGCTGGTAACATTTGTTATGTTCTTAAGTGGAGGTGGGGGATACTTGAGACCCCCTGTGTTTATTTTATGGTTCCATAAATCAGTAGGTATGTTTTAGATGAACTTTTATTTGGATAATTACTTTTTAAAAGGGAACAAATCTTATCTGCAAGGGGAAGAGCAATGATGAGGGAAGGAAAATAGAAGACCAGAAAGAGGAGATCTGCACAAAAGGGGAAATGAAAGGTGTCTTTGAACACAGGATGGATACCCCAGGGTGGGAAAATGAGCGTGCCATTCCATAAAGTCCCAGGGCATTTTCTATCCACCAGACCTCCAACTAGCCTGCCACCTCTCCCCTCAATGGTCTTTCTAAGATTGTCTGTGCCCAGAAGACCCTCAGTTCCTGCCTCTTAATTCCCAGGGAGGCTGCCATCCCACCCCTGTCTTTGAGCTGGCCATGTGTGTCCCACACTGTGCAGTAAAAATTTATGTCCCCTCCTCCAAAAAGCTTTCCTTAAAACCTCCTTTACTGTGTAAACTTCTTTCTCCTATACATTACATTTATTTGCCTTCAATTCTGGGAGTCTCAACAGTTTTCTTGATCCCCCAGTGTTTATTGAGTGCAAGAGGCCACACCCCTGCAGACCCTCAGCTTCTCATGTAGAATCTGAATTCATCAGCCTGCACTTTAAGGCCTAAGGTCTCTGTGACTAGGGAAAGGCCATGACAGAAGCCAACATTAGGCATACACGATCTGGACTGGATATTTCTTGAGGAAAAAATTTATAAAGGACATTATTGGCAAAATTATGAGTATGGCTTACTGAGTAATTATTTTATCAATATCTGCTGTTCTTAAATAAAAGAACTTTTCCTAGACACATGAAGCAATGAAGAGGCATTATATATGCTACTCACTCTTAAATGGCACAGAATAAATATAATTGCAAATGCAAAGAGAAAATGGAAAGATAAAAGGTGGCACATTCTAATAACATTAAAATAAAGAGTGTGTTCAAGTTCTGTCTTCACACTACTCTTAAAATTTTTCCAAAGGTTTGACTTTTTATATAAAAAGTTTTAAGTCTCAAATAGTTCATAGAATGAAGATAATATGAAACAAAATCAAATTTCTCCTCAAAATGTCCAGTATCAATTCAGTGGTGTGTTTTGTTTGCTTGTTTGTTTTTATACCAGGGATTGAACCAGGGCCCTTAACCACTGAGCCACATCCTCACACCATTTTTTATTTTTTTATTTTGAGATAAAGTCTCACTAAGTTGCTTGGGGCTCCACTAAGTCACTGAGGATAGCTAGCTTGAACTTGGAATCCTCCTGCCTCATCCATTTCAGTCACTGTGATCACAGGCACGTCCACCATGACTGGAACCTCAGTGTATTTTTCTAGTGATGTGATCTTATCTGAAGGGAAAAAGAGTTCTTTTCCCCGCTATTCCCCAGAAGAAAAAAAATGGCAGCATTTTTTTCCGTTTTATTTCACCTATATTGCATAAAATGTTGAGGGTAGGGCTTTTCATTTATAGAGAAAGCTCTTATGTTAACAAATTATAATTAATTTTTTAAAAGATAGATGAGACAAAATCACCTAGCTGATCTGTCTGTGTACGGAGTCACATTATACCCAATGTGAAAACTCTCTTTCTTAATACATACTTTCTGTCTCTGGTTGGCGCCACTGCAAACAAAAGCAAGTACACACATGAATTATGGTACAAGGAGGAGGCATGGTGATGTTGCTTCACAGATTTGTCAGTAATGAGGCAATTCTTTTATAAAGAACATGATGGTTGCTGTCATGAATCATCCACATTTCATTTCACAATGAAACCTCCAGCCTTTCCCACGTTCCTGTTCAATTCCTTCAAGGTATGGTCCCACTACGTGTGAAGCCCCCACAGAAGTGCAGTCATTTCTTTCACACTGCCTCATGCTGGGCCAGCAGCCATGCTAACTCTTAAAACCAAGAGCATCGTCATGAAGTGTTCAAGGACTGTTACACAGTGGGGGCACTCCATGTGTGTATGTGTGTGTGAATGCGCACAACCATGTGTGCATGAGACCAGGGATTGAACCCAGGCATGCTAACCACTGAGCTACATTCCCAGTCCTTTTTATTTTATGTTGAGACAGGGTATCACTAGATTGCCCAGATTAGCATCAAGCTTATAGTCCTCCTCCCTTATCCTTCCAAAAAGCAGAAATCACATGTCATTTACCAACACAGCAGCTGCTTGGTTCTTGGGTGACCAAGCAGAAGCACAAGCAGAGCTATAGTTCTTCGCCTTAAACAATTTGCAAAAATTATGGCTGTATCATTTCCTTGGGAAGATGGTTTTAACCTTATGGAAAGAAAAATAAAATTTGAACATTCTGTAGTCTGGGATTTGTTGACCTTGAAGTTTTGTTGAATCTGGCCAAGCACTATAGGACACACCTGTAATCTCAGTGACTTGAGAGGCTGAGGAAGGAGGATTTCAAGTTCAAGGCTATCCTTAGAAATATAGCAAGATGAAGGGAAAGGAGTGGGGATTGGAATAGGAAACACAGTAGAATGAATAGAACATAAGTTTCCTATGTTCATAGATGAACACATGTCCAGTGAAACTCCACATCATGTACAACCTCAAGAACGGGAAGTTATACTCCATGTATGTATAGTATGTCAAAACACATTCCACTCTCATGTATAATTAAAAAGAACAAATAAAAAATTTTAAAAAGAATGGGACCCAAATTATAATAACTTATATTCCATGTGTATACACTCTATTGTCATGTATATATAAGAACAAATAAAACTTAAAAAATTTAAAAATATACATATAGTGAGAGCCTCAGCAACTTAGTGAGAACTTGTCTCATAAGAAAAAATAAAAGGGCTCAGGATGTAGGTCAGTGATGAAGTGTCCTTTGGTTAAATCTCCAATACCATAAATAAATAAATAAATAAATAAATAAAGTTTGGTTGTTTTGATGTACACAAGCATCTCAGCTCAAATCAAGCTACAGTCCTAAATGGGAAAAGAATTGTTTTTATCTCCCATGCAAACTGTCCCTGAGCTCAGGCTAAAAGGACAAAAAGTCCCCTGAAGCACTATCAGTCTGAAGCACTACCCTGTAGCTCCCAGCCTGTGTCTTCATCAGAGCCTCCTACATGGATTTGAATGTATCTCCATATTGCTCTTTTGAAGAAAAATATAAAAGACATTGATAGTAATCTCCAACTCCAGGGAAACTGGTCCAAATATAAATGTATTTTGAATATCAACTAAATGTTTGTCATCCCTAGGGAAAAAAAAACATAATTCTAGGATTCTTATGCCTCAGAGTAGAAAACAACCTTGCTTACATACATATAATAGTGAAATTTTAACAAAATTTCTTTGGGGTACGGGAGTTGTTCAGTGATAGAGCACTTAGCCAGCAGGCCTGAGGCCCTGACTTTCACTCCCAGCACCATACACGAAGAAAAACCTTTTTTGCTAATTCTTTCTGGATGTACAAAATGACCACAGTATTAAGAAGAAAATAGATACTCAATAAGTTATTGCCGAATTAATGAAGTGTAATTAATTTACACTTGTTAGTGTAAATTGCCTTTGCATTCAACCAGGAAGTCAGAGGCACCAGGGTGGGGTTCCATCCATTGTCTATATATTGCTGCATTCTGTCCTCTCACTAGACAGGATTTGACCAGAAAAAGCAAGGGAATAGAGGTGCTACATAGTGATATGCCTGGGAATAGGAACCTGGAAGAGCAGGAGAGGAGAAATGTCCACTTAATATGGCCTGACATGCATCTGAGTTGACTTTTCACAACACAGGTTGGAGCATACTCGTCTGACCATCTCATCCTTCCAGGTCTGAACAGGAACAGGCCATGATCAACCAAAGCTTCCCAGGGGGATTCCTCCTTCTGGGCTTCTCTGAACACCCAGGGCTGGAAAGGATTCTCTTTGTGGTTGTCTTAACTTCCTACCTCCTCACCCTGGTGGGCAACACACTCATCATCCTGCTGTCTGTGCTGGACCCCAGGCTCCACTCCCCAATGTACTTTTTCCTCTCCAACCTCTCCTTTCTGGACCTCTGCTTCACCACAAGTTTTGTCCCCCAGATGCTGGTCAACATCTGGGGCCCCAAGACCATCAGCTTCCTGGGCTGCTTCATCCAGCTCTTCATCTTTCTGACCCTAGGAACAACTGAGTGTATCCTTCTGACAGTGATGGCCTTTGACCGCTATGTGGCTGTCTGCCAGCCCCTCCACTATGCCACCATCATCCACCCCCGCCTGTGCCGGCAGCTGGCAGCTGTGGCCTGGATTTTGGGTCTGGCCCAGTCCATAGTCCAGACACCACCCACTCTCCACCTGCCCTTCTGTCCCCACCGGCAGATAGATGATTTTTTGTGTGAAGTTCCTTCTCTAATTAGACTATCCTGTGGAGACACCACTTACAACGAAATCCAGTTAGCTGTGTCCAGTGTCATCTTTGTGGTGGTTCCTCTCGGCCTCATCCTTGTCTCTTACAGTGCTATCGCCTGGGCAGTGCTGAGGATTAACTCTGCGCAAGCATGGAAAAAAGCTTTAGGAACCTGTTCCTCCCATCTCATGGTTGTCACTATCTTCTACAGCTCAGTCATTGCTGTCTACCTCCAGCCCAAAAATCCCTATTCCCAAAAGAGGGGCAAGTTCTTTGGCCTCTTCTATGCAGTGGGCACTCCTTCACTTAATCCACTCATATACACCCTGAGGAACAAGGAAGTAAAGAGAGCATTCGGAAGGTTGCTGGGGAAAGAAGGTACTTCCAGGGAGAGCTGAGGAAGAGCTGCTTAAAGTACTTTCCAAATCAAGACCAGTTTCTTCATGGTTTGTAAAAATGTTGAGTTCCCCAAGCCACATACTGGAGCCAATGAAGAGGGTAAGCATGACCATGTGGTATCTGGGAGAGACAGATGTCCAGTTAAGAGAAGACAGATATCTCCATAAGACATCTTAAATTCAGATATCATAATTCTTGTCAATGCTTAATATTTCCCCTCTTTTCCATCCTGTCGGTACTGCCTTCCTTTCTACAGATTCCCTAACTCTATCATGCCCATTTTTCACTCTATCGTCTCTCTGCATTTATCACATCACTGTAGGAGAACCAATTCATCATGGCATTCTAGGACCTTGCACGTATCTACATGGGTCATGCAAGCAAATACTTGAGTCACAGCTAATCTGAGACTTAGAAGCATGCTTTCTAATTCCCACAGAGTATGAGAACTGGGAGGATTGCTAGGACTTGCCTCAAGACCATCTCTCACTCTCCTCCTAATCCCTGTGGGAGGCTTTCATGAGACATTTCCTAGTGCCTCCCAGGCTGAAATGGACCTTGAGGCAGCCTTCCCTGTGCATTTAAGATAAGGCTGCAGAATTTCATGAGACCTGGCTGCATTCCAGAATTGTTTCCTCACCAATAGAGTATCCCACAACACTGCTGCAGTCACCTCGTCCGCTTTTGTTTCAATGACATCCTTTCTTTATTTTTATTTTGATACTGAAGATTGAACTCACACTGCTCCACAACTGAGTTACATCCTCAGCTCTTTTTATTTTTTTATTTTGAGACAGGGTCTTACTAAGTTGCCTTGGGCCTCGCTGAATTGCTCAGCCCAGCTTTGAATTTGCAGTTCTCCTGCCTCAGCCTCCCGAATTGTTGGGATGAAGGCATGCGTCACCACACCTGGCCTCAACATATGAGTTGTGAGGGGACATGAGCATCCAATTCATTATATGTCTTCTTTCCTTACTCTTCAAGATCATTTGTCTCTACTTTCCTCTTCTTTTGTTGATCCTCTTCACACATTCCCTTTCTTCTTTTATCCTTTAAGTAATAGCCACAGAGAAGAGGAACTGAAACTCAACCAAATCCATCACCTCATACGAATACGTGCAATGGTTTTTATTAAAACCAAAACAGAAGCCAGGCGCCGTGGCGCACACCTGTAATCCCACCAACTCAGGAGGCTGAAGCAGGAGGATTTTGAGTTCAAAGCCAGCCTCAGCAATAGTGAGGCTCTGAGCAATTCAGTGAGACCCTGTCTGTAAATTACAAAATAGGGCTGGGGATTGTGGCTCAGTGTTTGAGTGCCCCTGAGTTCAATCCCTGGTACCAAAAAAAAAAAAAAAAATAGATCCCTGTGATTGGCATTCTATCAATCTAATACATACAGTTACTGCCATACTATAATCACCAATAACAGTTTTCACCAGATTATAATAAAACTAGAATATTAGGAGGAAAGCTTGCCACAGTAATGTGCTGCATAATGATGTTTGGGTCATCAATGGACCACGTATATGATAGTGATCTCACAGATTCATCTGGTAGATATATGGTAGTCATCAACTTTGTATAAATAAACTCTATGATGTTTACACAATGATGAAAATACCTAATGATTCATTTTTCCAAACATATTCTCATTGTTTAACAACATATTATTGTATTGTAATTACAATATTTCCTCCCTTCTCCAACTAGGGGCCCAGAAAGATAAGGAAATCATCATGTTGGCTATACGATGCTTAATAGGATGCTTTAGCGAGGCCTTTGTTCCTATCAGATAACCAGATATGTTGTTTTCAATAGTAATCATATATATATATATATATATATATATATATATATATATATAATGTTGTACACCTGAAATTAACAATAAAATTTTTTAAAATAAAAAAATTAAAAATGAAGTATCACTTCATACTCACAAAAATGGCTGCCATATAACCCATAAAATCTACTCATAGGTATTTACCAAAAAGAAATGAGAATATATGATCACAAAATACTTGCACATGAAAATTCATAGATTTATTCATAACAGCAAAAGCAGGAAGCCATCTAACCATCTATTGCTACATAACAAATTCCCTACAAAACTTGGTGGCTTTTAACAACACATATTATTGCCTCCCAATTTCTGTAGGTTTCTTAGGAAATGACCTCCCAGTTTCTGTGGGACGGGCATTCAGAAGCAGCTGAACAGTTAGTGATTCTAGCTTAGGGTCTTTCTGGAGTCTATAGTCAAGATATCAGCCAGTGCCCTCCATACATGATTTGGGTGAGACTAAAAGTTCATTTACATACGTCCTAGCCACTTGTTGCTTATTTTCAGAGGAGAACCTTAGTTTCCCCACAAATGCCCCTCTATAGTGATTGCTTGGATAGTTTCCCCTGACTGAAAATCCAAGAGAAAGGACAGGTGCAAGTCACAATGGTACTTATGACCTAGTCTTAGATGTCACACACCATCATTTCTGCCACATTCTGTTTGTTACAAGTGATTCACAAGGTACAATGCACACTCAAAAGGAAGGGAAACAGGCTCTACCTTGTTCACAAAGTAATACCAGAAAATTGGAGGACATATTTTTAGGATCACAGATTCAAATATTCATCAACAGAAGACAAATGAACAAACTGTGTATACTTAACCAACAGAACAGCTCTCAGGAATGAAAGAAAGGAATGGACTATTGATTCACAAAGCTGCATGGATAAATGTAGACAATGTAGTGCAGAATGTAAGAAACTAAACACAAGGAGCATGCATGCATTGAATGGATCTTTCTATAAAGTTCTAGAATGAGAACAACCACTTAATAGAAATAATAGAAATCAAATCTGTGGTTCCCTAGAGCATAGAAGGACAGAATTATAGTAAATAATGCAGTGGTGCATGCCTGCCATCCCAACTACTCAAGAGGCTGAGGCTGAAGGATTCCAAGTTTGAACCTAGCCTGGGCAACAAAGCAAAACTCTCAAATTTAAAAAAAAAAATCCAAATAGAGAATATCAACAAAGAGATACGGTCTATAAAAAGAACCAAATAGAAATGCCAGAATTGAAAATATTAAAACTGAAGCAAAAGAAAATTAAGTATATAGGCTCAGAAATAGAGCTGAAGGGACAAGAAAGGATTCATGAACTTGAATATTGATAAATAGAAATTATCCAGTCTGAAGAGGAAAAAAAAGATTGGCAAAAATGAACAGAGACACAGACATGTAGTAGCACAATATCAAATATATGAAGATGTGTTGCCAAAAGCTCAGTCCTTGTCCCTAATGCCAATCCAATAACAAGGACATGGTTTTAAGAAAAAGAAAAAAGAAAGTTTATTGCTTTGATAGCAAAGGAGAAACACAGGGGACTCATGTCCCAAAGGCTTTGATTCTGCCCATCATCAGGAACTGGGTGCTTTTATAGAGGTGATTCAAAGGCTAAATTCCATGTGTTCTCTGTTGGAGTGCTAATTCACTTGTTAATTTGGAAGACAGTCATCTCTGAGATCTTCTGGTGCCATCCCCAAAGTCTGGATTACTTAGTTCCTATGGTGAGTGTGTGCTCAATGACAGATAAATCTGCCTAAAATGGGAAAGAAAGGTGATCCTGTTTACCCTGAGATTAGGGAGGGAGAGAGATTAGGGAGGAGAAGGGAGAGAGGAAGAGAAAGAAACATGTCCATTTTAAAAATAAGTTGCAGTGACAGAGCAGCAAGGGCTATATTCAAACCATAAAGTAGACCACTGTTACATTTTCCACTGTCAATTTCTACCTTCCATTTCTATGGAAAAATGGGTGACAATATCTCTCAGCCACTTCTTGCTGGAAGGGGTGAAGTTGGGGGAATTGACTGCAAGTCCTTGTTCCTTATCAGGAGGGGCCTGAAAAGTTAAGGGTATTCAGCATCAGAGCAGTCCAGAGGTCCACAGTGGCAGATGGCAGGTGACTGGTCAAGGAATACATAGGGAAGGGACCATGCTAAGCCAACAATAAATAAGACAGCAAAGCATTACTTTTCTGTAAACAATCAGCACAAAAGCAATTAGTATCTCAGCCAATCTCTGAAAATCATGAAGACAGTAACTCAATTTTATCCCTGAAAAACAGATCAAGGTTATCAATGTAGGAAGTTAGGAAAGTTTGTGGGCCTGAGATCAGGCTCAAATTAACTCAGGACAAACTTGCAACTCTAAAGTCTTTTGCAATCATTATTATTAGGTACTCCCACACAATAATCTTTCCTTTATAACATCCAGCTTTACTTACTTTTGGTAGAGCTGACACAAGTGTACATCTTAAGTTAGATTAGAAAAAAAAAAACAAAAAACTTGTCTTTCCTTTTAAATGTCCATGCAGGACTGTGCATAGGCTATACTCTCCTGCTAGGTATTCAAGACCAACTTGGTCAAAACTGACCTTGTCCCTATCTACTCTTAAGCATCAGTTGAGATTCCTCAGATATCACTCTGGGGAATGTGTGCAAAACTTTGGTTTCTTTAGCTTTCCTCTATCAGTGGTGCCAGTCTTGTCACAGTCTTATTGACCACATGTGTCTTCTCTTGAAAGCATGAGGGATGTTTCCCTCTCCAATGAATTCTCCTTTTTCCAGAACATGCTCTGGTTGGCTTCCTGTTCCCTAGGGTCCTCTCAATCTCCTTGATCCGGTGACTCACCAGAGTTGCAGAGCTCTGAGAGCAATCTCATCATTCTCTAGGTCCTGGATGACCTTAGAGAGCAAGGGCCAAAATGTTGGCTGCTTTTTCCTTGGCCTTTTTACTTTCTTGACTTTGATCTCCAAGTTTTTGGTTTTAAAACCTCAGCAAGCCAGTTTCACCAGTCTTAAAGAGGGAATAGCAGGTTATAACCTTAATTTCTATAATTTTACAGTTACCCCTTCTATTTAATTGGTGTTAGTATTAGTACTGGAAATCAGCATTATATACTATCTGTCCTGTTATGATGGCTTATTATCTGAAATTAACCCAGATGGTGGTGGTGGTTGTTGTTTGTATGTTTGTTTAGAAGCAGCACCTCTGCAAAACATTAACAGGCAACGGTTTAAAAGTTTACAAGGAAAATACAAAATGAAATTAACAAATCAAAAACATATTCAATTTGTGTAATAGCTATGAACCAAGACAAATGACTATTATGTTACTGAACCTTTGCTTAGTTATATATTATATCCCCTGCTTGAGATCACAGTAATCTTAACAATAATCAATCTTTTGAACACAACTTCAATGAGCTGAAGTCTAGCCAATTTTGGAACCATTCTAACATGGAGTAAGGTGGGAGGCAGAGCCCTATCTCAGGTAAGGCAGGGCTCTTCCCAAATAACACAGTACAACATTACATCTGAAACATGAATAAAAGTCCAAGAGAGCTTTTAAGTTTCTTTTTGTGGAAAAAGTGGCAGGATGCTCCCATGTTTTACAATGTCACCTTTAAACAGATCAGGCTCTCATTATCTTCCAAAAATGCATTTAAATTCCAAATCCAGTGTGAAGAGTAACACAAAATTATATATACAGCTTATTGCCAACAAGTTATTTTATTCATCTATAAAACATTAAATGATATAAATAAATACCAGCCAAATTTGTTATTTCTATACAGATCTGACACTTTTGCTACAGATAATATTAGTTTGGAGAACACCAATTTGGCAAAGTACTCTCCTAAGCTTTACATTTAACTACGTTTAACTTTTAAAGTACATTTTAGAACCCAAAGAGTAAGGTAACAATAATAACAGGTCTGCATGAGTTAGCAGTACTAGCAAAAGTCAATGGAAAGCCTTAAATTTCTTATACATTTGGGAAATAGTGTTAATAATCAGAAATAGATTTAGTCAAAGCAAACAGATATAAGAGAGGTATTCAAATGATAGTGTGGCCCTTCTATGTCAGGCATAATGTATAGAAAAGAGCATTTGTTGGTTATTTTGCTGGTAAACTTACATAGATTTTCATTTTATAAACTTTCACATAACACTTAGAAAAAACTTAGATACAGTTCTCAAGTGCATATATATACTTAGTCACATATATTTAGGCTGTCAGCTATATTGTTATAATTTAAGTAACAGTTGTTTGTTTAACCAGTTACAAAGTAATCATTTATGACTTTAAAATATGTATAAACCCTAATTCCTTTAGACTTAGTTTCTCTAAGTAATAAAACCTTGAATTATCTTGATAGATAAGAGTATATCAACATTTCAGACTTTGTTTCATATTAGTACATTAAAGTTCAAATAACTTTGAGTGTGCTAAATTATAGCCAATTTAATCACAAACACAAACTTTTTGAGATTTACCTTCCACAAACCTTCTGCAACTTAATTAGACAGTCACAACTTGTTACATCCTTGGTTTTGTCCTCTTTCATCTTGGACTTTGGCACAAGAATATTACTCTACCAGACAAAATACTTCCTCATGTTGAAACATTTCTTTTACTTTCTAATTTTCCATACTAAAATATATTTCCATACCTATAACTTTCTTTTATCTTTTCTAGTTTTGGACCCTTTCTTAAATTCATATTCTGAAACAATCCTTATGAATGTTATCTGTGTATTTAATTTACACAAAAAGTCTCACCCCAAGAGAGGGCTGGAAAAATCTGCCACATACAAAAAAATATGCCCTAATCTTTTTTCTCCCAGGTTGCATTCAAGGGGTTGGCACAAAGGATATTTTTGAGCCTGACCTGTCTCCCTTATCATTATCACAATGCCATCAAGTCAATTTCCCACTGTCAATTGCACCCAGGGTCTCCTTTTGGTCCTTTTTCTTACACTAGGCATATTGGTATGTAATGGAAGAAGCCCTTTCTATCCTTTGCTTTCAGCTTTGAAGATTCTCTTGCAGAGGCTGCCTACAAAACACAGGTTGGCCTTAGTTTCTGTCTATTTCTTTTCTGTCTATTTCTTCTCTGGGTGCAGTTATTTGTTCTGCCAGTATCTCCAGGCATTTAATAGGATACTATTATAGCAACAATTGCTTTGCCCCAGTGATTAATATCCTCTGGCTAAATGGGATTTCCTATAAGATCTTTAAAGGAGAGACTATTCATGTTCCCAGGTCATAAACTGATAAGCTGGAACCTACTGTCACATCCTTTGTGGCCAGCAGGCTCCACCATCCATGGGCAAAAGGGACTGGAAGGCAGGGCAGAGGCTGGGTTCTCTGCCCATTTTTCTACAGCCCAGGCAACTTTCCTTTTTTTTCTCCAATTTAGGGTTAGTTTCCTTGACCACAGTGAGATAATCTGCAGCTGCCTGGGTCCAGGCTGGGAGTGCCAGCTCTGGGTTTAAAAGATTTAAATATTTTTAACCCTTTCTTCTGGTGTCCTGCTAGCTTGAACACCAAAGGCACACCTTCTGGCACCTTCAAATTAGTTCCTGATGGTTCAGACCCCTTATCATACAATTGTATAAATGCCTATACATACAGAATCTCTTTCATATATTTTACCCCTGACAAACCAATTCCAATGTCAACATTGTATAATAATCCAGAAAAACCATTCAAAGGACAGATTGTGTTACAGTAAACCATCTTTCTCTTAGACAGGTTTATATCTATAGGTGTCTCATGCAGCCAAGATCTCTCTGCTCAAGAGACTACTGGTAAGATCAACAAAGCAAGGCCCATGTCTTAAAGGGTTAATAACAGATACAAAAAAAAATACCACAGATGAGAGGATCACTGAAATCAGGGCTGACAGATGGGAACCTTTAAACAGACAGGCATACACGTACAAATTTCTTCCACTTACTTTACCTTTGAGAGAACAACTCCAACTGCAAGAATGTATAATAATCCAGCAAGCTATTCAAAAGCCAGATCATTACAGTAAAACATTATCTTAGACAGGCTTATAGGTGGCCCTTCTTCAACTTACTTTACCCCTGAGAGCCCAACTCCAATTGCAAGATTATACAAAAAAGAAACACAGAGAGACAACCAGAGAGGAGCCCCCAAAACCTGGCTGGCAGACAGGAAGCTATAAATTGAGCGGCCAAGATCTTTCCCAAGAGACTACCTATAGGATCAATGCAGCACTACCCATGTCTTAAAAGGGGCAGTAACAGATTCAAACAAAACAGAAAACCAGAGGGAATACTCAAGCCCAAGGCCAACAAACAGATGAGAAATTAGAACAGATCAGAAGGGAGTGAATATCCCTAGGTTCTGGAGTCCCAATTAACCATAACTCCTACACCATTGGCATCACAGATGTCCCCAGAAAGAGGGGCTAGATGTTCCCACAAAGAGGAACCAGATGTGTGAAATCAAGAGACTCAGTGTGAACACTGGGGGACTTACCAAATGGCCAAGGGTATCATGGCTTTACTGAGTTCACTTTCCTTTTTCTCCATGTGGACCATGAGGGAGTAACATGTACTATTCAAGGAGAGAAAGTGGGTGTTCCTCGAAGCAAAAGGCACTTTGGCAGCTGCTGGGATCGTCCCTTGGTCCCTCCATTTACTCACAGGAATAACTCCTCTGATTGGACCTGAAGCAAATTCACCTGTCTCCTAAATCTCCTGTAGTTGGCCCTCAATAAGTTTGCCACCTACCTTGCATTCTCAGCATGGAAGTGGGGTTCCTTGGAGAGGCCTTCCTTCCCAAGAAAGTTGGAGCAGAGGCTGCTCTCAGATCCCACCTGGTGTACCAAATTTGTTACCAAAAGCTCAGTCCTTGTCCCTTGCCAATCCAATAATGAGGACATGGTTTTGAGAAAAAAGAAAGTTTATTGCTTTGATAGCAAAGGCTATCCCAAAAAAAGCTGTCCTTATGTCTCAAAGGCTGTGATTCTATCCATCAGCAGGAACAGGGGGCTTTTAAAGAGGTGATTCAAAGTCTCCATTCCATGTGTTCTCTGTTGGAGTTGTAATTCACTTGTCAATTTGGGAGACAGTCATTTCAGTAATTTTTTTTCCTTTACTTTCTTTTAAAATTTGAAATCACGCACATGGTATTTCCTGCATGATTTATTACACTAGAAATCAATCACCTTAAGATATGTGGAATGCCAGGCGGCGGTGGCTCAAGCCTGTAATCCCAGCACTTAGGGAGGCTGAGACAGGAGAATTGTGAGTTCAAAGCCAGCCTCAGCAATGGCAAGGCGGTAAGCAACTCAGTGAGACCCTGTCTCTACATAAAACACAAAATAGGGCTGGCGATGTGGCTCAGTGGTCGAGTGCCCCTGAGTTCAATCCCCAGTACCCCCCCCAAAAAAAAAAAAAGATATGCGGAATGCCATGCCCACATCAACTATTTCAAAATTAAATGGTGGCCTTATAAATATCTCTGAAGTCAAGGAAGAAAGCACCAAAAAAAGCTAAATAAAAAGTGCTTTGAATTAAGTGATAATAAAAGCTTAAAATATTAGGATCTCTGGGATGAAATAGTACTCAGATGAACATTTATAACTTAAAGTACTTGTATCAGAAAGAAGCTAGAATAATAAATTATTTTCAAATTAACAGTAGGAAGAAAAAATAAGAGTAGTAAAATAAATTTATGAAATAGAAGAGATAATACAGCTAAACTTTGATAAAAATCAAACAAGTCTAATCAATAAAAAAGCAAGAACACAAAAATTAAAGGAAAGGAACACAAAAATTAAAGGAAAAGGAGCTATCAAAATAATCCTATAGATGCTAAAAATATATTAATATAATACTACAACTGTATGCCAACATATGTGATAGCTTACATAACATGGTCTATATTAGAGAAGGATCCATGTAATTTTGAGAAGGAAGTGTATTCAGTCATTGATGGATGAAGTATTCTATATATGTCATTGTCTAAATTATTGATTGTATTATTTAGTCCTATAGTTTCTTTGTTTAGTTTTTGTTTGAAAGATCTATCCAGCAGTGAGAGAGTTGTGTTAAAGTCACCCAGTATTATTGTGTTGTGGTCTATTTGATTCTTGAAGTTGAGGAGAGTTTGTTTGATGTATGTAGATGCTCCATTGTTTGGAGCATAAGTATTTATGATTGTTATGTCTTGTTGATGTATGATTCCCTTAAGCAGTATGAAATGTCCTTCTTTGTCCCTTCTGATTAACTTTGGCTTAAAGGCCACTTTATCTGATATGGGGATGGAAACCCCGGCTCATAACAACATCAGTCATAATAGACAAAAAGAGGAAACAATACAAATGTCCATCCACTGGTGAGACAAGTGAAACTGAATACAAAGTTCAAAAGTAGAGACACATATAAAATCTAATATTCTACCCAAAGACAGCAAGATAATTCAAAGAGGGAAATAACACTCTTCTCAACACATGGTGTTGAAGCAAACATATTTAAATTTAAAAATTATCTCAATACAATTTGTGAAACTTCATTGCATTTTGAAAAAATTAACTATGGCTCACTCCTATAATCCTACCTACTCAGGAAGCTAAAGCAGGAGGATCACAAGTTAGAGAATATCCTGAGCAATTTAGCAAGACTGTCTTTCAAACTAAGAGGGAAAAAAATTAAAAGGGGCTAAGGATGTAGCTCAGAAATACAGTGCTCCTAGGTTCAATCCCCAGTAATACACACACATACAAACAGATTCTTATATCACAATAAACACAAAAATTAACTTACCTTAATATGGGTCATATAAATAAACACACTATCTAAAACTGAAGAGCTTCTGAAGGAAAACATAAAAGAAAATATTTTTTACTTTAGAATAGGTAGATTTCTTAGAACTTAAAATGTATTAACAAAAAAAGATAATTGATAAAATTTTAAATTAATCAAATTTGAAAGCTTCTTCTCTTTGAAAGATATTGTTTTAAAGGAAACATGAAATCATAGATGGAAAAGAAAACTTTACAATGCATTTATCTGCAAAGGGTTCTTAACCATAACACAAACAAATACACACAGACACACACACACATATTTGTATATAACAAGTTCACACAATAAATTTTTTTAATATTTATTTTTCAGTTGTAGGTGGACACAATATATTTTATTTTTATGTGGTGCTAAGGATCGAACCCAGTGCCTCCCGCGTGCTAGGCGAGCACACTACCACTGCGCCATAACCCCAACCCCACACAATAAATTTTTGAATAATGAAATATCACTTCACACTCACCAGAACGGCTAACAGATGATGCAAACATTTCACTCTTTTACCAAAAAGAAACAAGAATATATGTTCACCAATAACTTGCATATGAAAATTCACAGCAGATTTATCCATAACAGCATATGTTGGAAACCATCTAACCATCTATTTCTGCATAACAAATTCCCTCCAAAATTTAGTGGCTTCAAACAACACATATTTGTTGGCCCAAAATTTCAGTGGGCCTTTGGGGAAATGATCTCACAGTTACTGTGAAAATCACGTTACTTATGACCTACTTTTGGATGTCACACACCATAATTTCTGCCACATTTTGTTAAGGCAAATCACTAGGTACAGCTCACACTCAAAGTGAAGGGAAGCAGGCTCTACCTTGTTCAGGGAAGAATATCAGAAAATTGGGGGACATATTTTAAGACCACAGACTCAATTATCCATCAACAGGAGAACAAATTAACAAATTGTGATATAATTAACCAACAGAATACTTCTCAGGAATAAAAACAAAAAGGAATGGACTACTGATTCACAAAGCAATATGGATGAATGTCGACAATGTCATGCAGAATGTAAGAAACCAAACAGAGGAGCATGTATGTATTGAATGGATTTTTCTCTGAAGTTCTAGAATGAGAACAACAACTTAAAGTGATAGAAATCAAATGCGTGGTTGCCTAGAAAACAGATGGACAGAATTAATATAAATTGAAATGAAGAATTATCTGGAGTAGTGCAAACATTCTACATCTTTACTAAGGTGGTAATTGCCTATATATATGCATTTGTCAAATCTCAGTAAACTGAACATTAAAATATGCACATTTTATTATGTAAATTATATCTGTATTATGTAAGAAGGGAAAGGAAATAAACCAACCCAGGAGGTATTAAATGAGTACATTTGAGGCATAAGAGGAAAAACTGGAAACACAGGAAGGACTCTCAGAAGGTGGGTGAAGAGACAATAGTGCCTTTATACTCCCCAATGGCAGAGCAGCAGAGGGAGTGACCTCTTAATTTGCCATAGGAAGCATCTCAGTGGCACATTTCCTCTGAATCTTCTCCTCCCTTCTTAGCCACCATTAGTGCCAAGGACTAATTAATTGTCTGTGGGCCGTGAGGCCCCTCATCTTGGCAGAATTGCTGATCTATTTCTCCCCAGGGCATGGGAGTCCTGGGATCCCTCCCTTCACAAGCTCACCATGCCTTTCTTTCCACCTCCAGTATCAGTAGAAGAGAAGTTAGCTAGTGCATTGAGAGAAAGGGCTTGTTAGCAAAGAGCTCCACAGGAAAGAGCTGCCTGTGGCTGGCGCGTGGGCTGAGCTGGGGGGCACACGGTTAGTGCACAGCCTCTTCAGCCACACGGGGACTCAGCCCAGCTCTGGTGCTTCCTAGCTCCACTTTCCAGAACAAGCTATTTCTCTGTGTGCTTTCACTTCTTTATCTGAAATGGAACAGAATAATAGTACCCACCTCTTGAAGTTGTTATAAGGAGCAGTGAACAAAAGTGCCCAGGGAAATAAACACTGGCAATCATTACTCTTCCCCTAAAATCTAAGCTCTAATCAGTTTCAAGGGTGTGATATCCCTGCACAGTTTGCTTTTGTTTCTCATTGTGCGAATCAAGTGGAGGTTTCAACCAGTCCAGAAACTACCTCCTTGTCACCAGGAAGCTTTGGCAGCAAGGCAATGAGGAGAAGATTCAGAGGAAATGTGCCAGTGAGATGCTTCCTGTGGCAAATTAAGAGGTCACTCCCTCTGCTGCTCTGCCATTGGGGAGTATAAAGGCACTGTTGTCTCTTCACCCACCTTCTGAGAGTCCTTCCTGTGTTTCCAGTTTTTCCTCTCCTTAACCACAAGTAAGTTACATGTTCATTCTCCTACAGCCCATCAGTTTGCACATGTACTCAATAGTGTTGGTATCAAAAAGGATCTAGCATCCTTAACAGCTGTGTAACTTTCAGCAAGTTACCCCTATGAGACTGTTTCTTGTGTGAAAGAGGGGTGATAATGTTAGTTAACTTTCAGAGTTGTGAGAACCAAAAATTCTAGGACTCATTCAGCACAGTGTCTGGTACACAGGAAGCACTGAACAAATAGTAACTGTTAAAACAATAGGAGGTTATCACTATGGGGTAGTAAAACAGAATTTATACCTCATTACCTCGCAGCAGCTAGTTCATGGCTGGCTCTCTGGTAACCAATAAGCGAATAAACGAATGCACGTGTGTGTGAAATTAACAGGAAAGGTATTGCTTGCTTTACGTTAGTGCTAGAGAGTAGGATCATGTAGAAATAAGAGAGAACAAAGTCAAAGGAAGATACAAATTGAAGAGATTCAGAAAAAGTATAAAGTGAGACAAGTTGTCAAGAGAGCAAAACATGTGAGAAATGCTGCAGTTCAAGGATGAGTGAAAAGGGTAGGCAGTTGCTGAGATAGAAAAGATAAGGCACTGTGAAGTTTAAAAGGAATAACTAAACAAAACTAATGACTAAAAGTAATGAGAGCAGTGTTTCCATCTCCAGAGGGAAAAAAATGTTATCAGGGAGGGGTGCCCAGAAGACTCCTGAGGTGCTGGTAACATTTGTTGTGTTCTTAAATGAGGGTGGGGGATACTGAGACACCATGTGTTTATTTTATTATTCTATACAATCCATAGGTATATTTTAGATGCAGTTTTGTTCGTATAATAATTTTTTTTTTTTTTTTTTTTGGTTCTTGGTACTGAAGATTGAACCTAAGGGGCCTTAATCACTGAGCAACATCCCTAGCCCTTTTAATGTTTTGAAATGAGGTCTCACTAGTTGCTTAGGGCCTCTCTAAGTTGCTGAGACTGGCTTTGAACTCACGATCCTCCTGCCTCAGCCTCAAAAGCTTCTGGGATTACAGGGGTGCACCACCATGCCCAACAGACAATTAATTTTTTAAAACAGGAACAAATCTTACCTGCAAGGGGAAGAGCAATGATGAAGGAAGGAAAATAGAAGACCAAAAAGAAGAGGTCTTTACAAAAACGGAAATGAAAGGTGTCTTTGAACACAGGATGGATACCCAGGGTGGGGAAATGAGCGTGCCATACCACAAAGTTCCAAGGCATTTTCTATCCACTGGACCTCCAACTAGCCTGCCACCTCTCCCCTCAATGGTCTTCCTAAGATTGTCCATCTTCAGAAGACCCTCAGTTCCTGACTCTTAATTCCCAGGGAGGCTGCCATCCCACTCCTGTCCTTGAGCTGGCCATGTGTGTCCCACACTGTTTGCACACCAAAAATTTTTTGTCCCCTCCTCCCAAAGCTTTCCTTGACACATCTCCCCAGATGCTTCCTTTACTATGAAGATATTTGCCTTCGATTCTGGGAGTCTCAACAGTTTTCATGATTCACCAGTGTTTACTGAGTACATGAGGCCATACTCCTATAGCCTCTCAGTTTCTCATGGTAGTTCCTGAACCCATCAGACTATACTATAAAGCTCAATGTCTCTGTGACCAGGGAAAGGCTAGTCAGAAGCCAAGGTTAGGCATATATGATCTGGACTGAATCCTCCATGGAAAATATTTCTATAAAGATATTAGTTTTTATCATTGTTGGATTTTATGAATTTAGTAATTACTCTTTTTACATAGAAGAATATTTGTTTTCTTGTCAGCTGTGGTGGCGCATACCTATAATCCCAGCAGCTCAGAAGGCTGAGACAGGAGGTTCATGAGTTCAAAGCCAGCCTCAGCAAAAGTGAGGCACTAAGCAACTCAGTGAGACCCTGTCTCTAAATAAAAATATAAAATAGGGCTGGGGATGTGGCTCAGTGGTTGAATACCTCTGAGTTCAATCCTCAGTACCCGCCCCCCCAAAAAATAAAAGAATATTTTTCTTAGAAATGTGAATTAGTAAGAAGGCATTATATATGCCACCCACTCCATACCTCATAATAAATGTAAATACATATACAAATAAAACATAAAATGGTAAAATTGGCAAATATTAATTAGTTATTAATATGGGTAAAGGATATACAGAAGGTTTTTAAAGTATTCTTGGAAATTTTCTGTAAGCTTGAGTTTTTATATGAAAATGTTTTCAATCTCAAATAGCAGAATTAAGGCAGCATTAATCAAAGTCCAATTTCTACCTAAATATTAATTAATTTCAATATTAATTTAGTTTATTTTGCTACTGATATAATCCTATAAAATGAAAAAATAAAAATATTTTATATATATATGTATATAAATGCGCTTATATTTGTGTGTGTGTGTATATATGTATATACTCTGCCTCTGATTCTCCTACAAACAAGAATAAAATAGATAAAATGAGAATGATTCTATAAAATTTATAACCCCAAATAGAAAATAATCCTGCATAGATATGTTTGATAGAGAAATTCTAACAAAAAAAAAAATTTCTTTGCTAATTTTTCCTAGATAATGGAATACTGAGAAAATGATGACAGTATTCAGGACAAAACTGATATTTAATGTGTAATTATTCAGAGTAGTTAATTAAACCATATTTTATTCCAACTTTCTTTGCCTTCAACCAGAAAGTCAGAGGCACCAGTGTGAGGTTCCATCCATTGTCCAGAACATTCCTGGGTTTGCACTCCACTAAACAACATTTGGCCATAAGGAGCAGGAAAGGGGAAAGCAATGCTGGGTGGTGGTATGCCTGGAAAAGGAAGCCTGGAAGAACAGCGGAGGAAGACAAAGTTCCATCTGGCAGAAACAAAAAGCATTTAACATTAATGTCACTTTGGGCTGACAGGCTCAGTGCTTCAGTTCTGAGCAACAACAAGCTATGTTCAACCAAAGCTCCCCAGTGGGATTCCTCCTTCTGGGCTTCTCTGAACACCCAGGGCTGGAAAGGATTCTCTTTGTGGTTGTCTTAACTTCCTACCTCCTCACCCTGGTGGGCAACACACTCATCATCCTGCTGTCTGTGCTGGACCCCAGGCTCCACTCCCCAATGTACTTTTTCCTCTCCAACCTCTCCTTCCTGGACCTCTGCTTCACCACAAGTTTTGTCCCCCAGATGCTGGTCAACCTCTGGGGCCCCAAGACCATCAGCTTCCTGGGCTGCTTCATCCAGCTCTTCATTTTCATGTCTCTGGGGACCACTGAATGTATCCTCCTGACAGTGATGGCCTTTGACCGCTATGTGGCTGTCTGCCAGCCCCTCCACTATGTCACCATCATCCACCCCCGCCTGTGCCGGCAGCTGGCAGCTGTGGCCTGGATTTTGGGTCTGGCCCAATCCATAGTCCAGACACCACCCACTCTCCACCTGCCCTTCTGTCCCCACCGGCAGATAGATGACTTTTTATGTGAAGTTCCTTCTCTAATTAGACTATCCTGTGGAGATACCACTTACAATGAAATCCAGTTAGTTGTGTCCAGTTTCTTCATCCTGGTTATTCCTCTCAGCCTTGTTCTTGTCTCTTATGGTGCCATTGCTCGGGCAGTGCTGAGGATTAACTCTGCCCAAGCATGGAAAAAGGCTTTAGGGACCTGTTCCTCCCATCTCATTGTGGTTACCGTCTTCTACAGCTCAGTCATTGCTGTCTACCTCCAGCCCAAAAATCCCTATGCCCAAAAGAGGGGCAAGTTCTTTGGCCTTTTCTATGCAGTAGGCACTCCTTCACTTAACCCGCTCATATACACCCTGAGAAATGAAGAAGTAAAGAGAGCATTCAGGAGGTTGCTGGGGAAAGATGGGGAATCCAGGGAAAGCTGAGGGAAAAATGGTTAAAGTACTTTCTAAATTAAAAAGAGTTTCTTCGTGATTTGTAAAAATGTTGAGTTCCCCAAGCCACACAACTGAGCCTCTATAGTATGTCAGTGTGACTGTGTAGTATCCAAGAGAGATAGAGATCCTGTTAAGAAAAGGTATCACTGAGTGTTATGACACACACCTGTAATCCCAGCAACTCAGGAGGCTGCAGCAAGAGGATCACAAGATCAAAGCCAGCCTCAGTAACTTAGCAAAACCTGTCTCAAAATAAAAAAATAAAACGGTCTGGTGGTGTTTCTCAGTGGTTAAGCACTCCTGGTGCAATCCTCATTACCGAAAAATGAAAAAAGAAAAGTTTGATATCTCCATAAAACATGTTCAATTTTAACATTAACATTTCTGTCAACTAATATTTCCTCTCTTCTCCATTCTGTCTTTACTTCCATCACTTCTACAGATTTCCTAACCCTGTGGTGCTCATTTCTGGCTGTATCATTTCTATTCATTTATCATGTCAGTGTTGGAGAACTAGTTCATCACTGCATCTCAAAGTCTTTGCACCTATCTACATGGGCCAGGCAAGCAAAGGCCTGAGCCACAATTATTATGACACTTGAAAGGATACCTACTTATCCTCACAGAATATGGAAGGATTGTTAGGATTTGCCTCAAGATCATTTCTCACTCTCCTCCTTGTATACCCTCAGAAGCATTATTATTGCCTCCCGAGTTGTGATGGAGCATGAGGCACCCTGCCCTATACCATGAAGATATAGGTGCATAAGTTCATGAGATTTAGCTGTAGTCTAGACTTGTTTCCTCACCAAGGGGGTGTCCCACAAAACTGTTGCAGCTACTGGCCACTTTGGTTTCAATGTTATCCTTTTTGGTGTGTGGAACAAGGACCTAGGGAGCTGGTACCTTTGGATTTTCCTCCTTTTCATTTGTAGGTAAATAACAAACTATCAGTTTTAAAGTTGTTCCTTATGTCTTTATTGGCCAGATCAATCAGGTCTTAGCCTTGACTATATGGGAGTGTCTGACAGTCATCAATGCCACTGTCCTTATTTCTGGTTCCTACTATGTTGTCTTAGTCCATTTGGTCTGCTATAACAAAATACCACAAACTTGGTAGCTTATAGACAACAGAAATTAATTTCTCAAAGTTCTAGAGGCTGTGAAATCCAAGATCAATTTTCATGCCTAGTGAAGGCCCATTTTCTGACTCATAGATGGTGACTTCTTGCTGTGTCTTCACACAATGAAAGGGGCTAGCTATCTCTCTGGGGATTCTATGATAAGGTTGCTTGCTAAGATACCAATTATGAAGGGTTTTCCTTCAAGACCTAATCACCACTCAAAGACTCCACATGCTGCATAATGATGTATGGATCAACAATGGACATATATGCATATCACAACATATATGCTGGTGATTCTACAGATTATATCTCCAAGTGATGTGGTAATCATCTTACTTTGTGGAAGTAACTCTATGATATTCACACAATGATGAAATCATCTAATGATGCATTTCTCTGAACATATTCTCATTGTTTAGCAACATATTACTGGTTGGATTTTTGTGTGTATTTTGTTTTGTTTTTTGGTACTGGGATTGAATTTAGGGGCACTTAAACACTGGCACTGGGCCATATTCCCAGCCCATTTTACTTTTTATTTTGCAACAAGGTCTCGCTAAGTTACTTAGGGCCTCACTAAGTTGCTGAGGCTAGCTTTGAACTTGATATCCTCCTGCCTTAGCCTTCTGAGCCACTGGGATTACAGGCATGTGCCACAACATCCAGCATATTACTGTATTTTTAATTACAGTATTTCCTCCCTGCACCACCAAGGAGTGCAGAGCAACAAGGAAATCATCACATCATCTTAGAGTTCTAACAAGATGTTGCAATGGGGACTTTGTTACTATCAGATGACCACACAATAGAGACCATGGGGAAATCCTGTCTCCTCAGTAAAGACTCTCTGTGATCAAAGTATCTAGGTGTACAGAGCCCAGCGCTGTGGTGCATGCCTGTAATCTCAGCACTTTGGGAGGCTGAGACAGGGGGATCACAAGTTCAAAGCCAGCCTCAGCAATGGCAAGGTGCTAAGCAACTCAGTGAAACCCTGTCTCTACATAAAACACAAAATAGGGCTGGGGATGTGGCTCAGTGGTCGAGTACCCCTGAGTTCAGTCCCCAGGACCAAAAAAAAAAAAAAGTATCTGGGTGTGCAGGTTACAGAGCATAAGCCAGAAGAAAGTGACCACTTTTTCCTCCACTGTCACTCTACTCTCCACTGTCAAGGTAGTGGTATATCAAGAAAAGCTAATTGTCCTTTTTTTATTCTGTAATCAATCATAATTTCTGTCAATTACGCCACAGCTAGAGAAGGTGTCTCTGTCCCCTACCACCTGACTCCACCAGAAACATGGGCAGCTACACATCATGAGCTTCACACCTTCATGTGGTGATCCACCTTCATTCAGGTGGATGGTCTCCTTGTCATGACATTGTCATGGAATTAGGGTCTTGGAACCCAGCATGGGTCCTGATCCTCCAGACACACTCACTGCTCTTCTCTCCAAGTTGGCAGCAAAATTCATTACCTCTCATTACCTCAACATTCATCTTGGCAATTTTATATACAGTTGAGATATTCTTGAGAAATTAAGGTGAAATTAAGATATTCTCAGTGAAAGAAGATGAAGAGAATTTCTCACCAGCAGACCTACTCTAAGAGAAATGGTAAAGGAAATTCTTAAGACAAAGAGAAATGAAAACCAGAGAGAAACTTTGAACAAATATCACAAATGAAAGGAAAGCAACTGAAATTAATAATTATCTGGGAAAATAAATTAATTTACTATTCTTTTTTTGAGTTCTTTAAAATAAGCATCACTTCTGAAACCAAAAAGTACAACCCTGATAGGAGGGTGTCAATGTAAATAAAGGTGATACATATGACAATTATGGAATAAAGTAATGACAATAAAGGCATCTATTTGGTAGTGAGATTTCATACTCCACATGAAGTGGTAGACTATTAATTCTAAGTAAACTAGGAAAAATTATTTATTTTGAAACTCTAATATACTCTAGAAACTCCAAAAGGCCACATGTATGATAGGACATGGTAAGGGCTATGTGCATGCTCTGATCAGACATGAGAGGGCCTTAAACTCTTAAGTTTGAGGCACTGCACAGATAGGAAGTGAAATCCAAGACAGATGTGAACTGCCTCACTGAGTTTTCAGTACAGGTCACAATATATGCACAGAGCAATGGAAGACTGCTTCCAGGAATCTAAGGAAATCTTGTCCAATTATTAGCTGACTGCTAAGCTAACCAACCAGAGACTTCAATGACCATCTATAGCCAAGAATATAGACTTTACTTTCAGAAACCCACTAAACAAACAATAGTAAGTTAAAACAATAAAGTTAGAGAACAGGAAAAATATGACTTCTAGAGTTGCCACATGATATTATTTTAAATGTTGTTTTTAACAAAAACAAAATGGTACACAGAGAAACAATTAAGTTGGGCATGGTAGCACCTGCCTATAATTCCTGTGACTCAGGGGACTGAAGCAGGAGGATTGCAAGTTTGAGGTCAACATGAGTAACTTAGTGAGATCCTGTCTCAAAAAATATAAAGGGCTAGGGATGTAGCTCAGTGGTAGAGCCCCCTAGGTTCAATCTCCAGAACCATTAAAAGAAGGAGGAGGAGGAAGAGAAGGATAAGAAGAAGGAGGAGAAAGAAGAGTAATGATAACCAAGTAAAGCCCATACATAGAAAAATAACGAGTACAAACTACATCTAGGGAAGATTAGACATTGAAATTATTAGATGAAGTTTTAAATTAGCTATTTTAAATATGTTCAAAAAACTAAAAGAAACTAAAGAATGTGAGTATGATATCTCCCTAAATAGTGAATATTTGTAAGATAAAGCTTTTCAAAACAAACCAAATAGAAATTCAATAATTACATACACACACACACATATAATCATGTAAACAAATACTTAAATGGGCTCAACAGCAGATCTGGACAGGGAATAGAACAAATCAGTAAACTTGAAGTTGGATCAAATCACATGATTCAGGAACAGAAATAAAGAATAATGAAAAAATAAACAGCTTCAGAGATCTGAAGTAAACCAAAATACACATGAGGGAATTTCCAAAAAAAAGAAGATAGAAGGGAAAGGACAAAGATTATTTAAAGAAATGGTGGCTTCAAGGAAAGAAAATTTTAGACCAATATGAATATAGGTGCAAAATTTCTGAATAAAATTCTGGCAAATAAACATATTAAAAAGTGTACTATGATCAAGTGAGATTCATCGAAGGAATGCAAGGCTGGTTCAAAATATGGAAATCAATGAATGTAATTTATCATATCAATAGATTTAAAGATAAGAATCACATGATCTTTTCAATAGATGTGGAAAAGGCATTCAACAAAATACAGCACCCCTGCACAAAATACAACACTAGAAAAACTAGGAGTAATAGGAAAATGTCTCAATATTGGAAAAGCTATATATACTGAGCCCAATACCAATATCATTCTAAATGAAGAAAAATTGAAAGCATTCCACCTAAAAACTGGAACAAGACAGGAATGCCCTCTTTTACCATTTCTATTCAACATAGTCCTTGAAACTCTAGCCAGAGCAATTAGAGGAAAGAAATTAAAGGTATATGAATAGGAAAAGAAGAACTCAAACTATCATTATTTGCAGACAACATGATTCTATACATAGAAAATCCAAAAAATTCCACCAGAAAACTTCTAGAATTAATAAATGAATTCAGCAAAGTAGAAGGATATAAAATCAACACCCATAAATCAATTGCATTTCTATACATCAGTGATAAATCCTCTGAAAGAGAAATTAGGAAAACTACTCCATTCACAATAGCCTCAAAAAAAATAAAATACATTTAACAAAAATAAATAATTTAACAAAAGAAGTGAAATACCTCTAGAATGAAAACTACAGGACACTAAAGAAAGAAACTGTACAAGACCTTAGAAGATGGAAAAATCTACCATGCTCTTGGATAGGCAGGATCAATATTGTCAAAATGGCCATACTACCCAAAGTGCTACATAGATTCAATGTGATTCCAATTAAAATCCAAACATCATTCTTTATAGAAATAGAAAAGGCAATCATGAAATTCATTTGGAAGAATAAGAGACTCAGAATAGCCAAAGCAATCCTTAGCAAGAAGAGTGAAACAGGAGGCATCTCAATACCAGACCTTAAACTATACTACAGTAACAAAAATGGTACTGGCACCAAAATAGACATGTAGACCAATGGTACAGAATAGAAGACACAGAGACAAACCCACTTAAATACAGTTATCTTATACTAGACAAAGGTGCCAAACACGTACATTGGAGAAAAGGTAGCCTCTTCAACAAATGGTGCTGGGAAAGCTGGAAATCCATATGCAAAATGAAACTAAACCCCTATCTCTCACCATGCACAAAATTTAACTCAAAATGGATCAAGGACCTGGGAATTAGACCAGAGATCCTATGCCTAATAGAAGAAAAAGTAGGCCCAAATCTTCATGTTGGATTAGGACCTTACTTCCTTAACAAGACTTCTATAGCACAAGAAGTAAAATCAAGAATCAATAAATGGGATGGATTCAAACTAAAAAGCTTCTTGTCAGCAAAAGACACAATCAAGTGAACAGAGAGCCTACATTCTGGGAACAAATTTTTGCCACATGCACATCTGGTAGAGTACTAAACTCCAGGATATATAAAGAACTCAAAAAACTTAACACCAAAAAAGCAAACAACCCAATCAATAAATGGACCAAGGAGCCGAATAGATGCTTTTCAGAAGAAGATATACAATCGATCAACAGACATATGAAAAAATGTTCAACATCTCTAGCAATTGGAAATGCAAATCAAAACTACCTTAAGATTTCATCTCACACCAGTCAGAAAGGCAATTATCAAGAATACAAAAAACAATAAGTGTTGGCAAGGTTGTGGGGGAAAAGACACACTCATACATTGCTTGTGGGACTGGAAATTGGTACAACCAATCTGGAAAGCAGTATGGAGATTCCTTAAAAAACTTGGAATGGAACCACCATTTGACCCAGCTATCCCACTCCTCAGTCTATACCCCAAAGACGTAAAAACAGCATACTACAGTGATGCAGCCACTTCAATGTTTATAGCAGTTCAATTCACAATAGCTAAACTGTGGAACCAACATAGATGCTTTCAATAGATGAATGTATAAATAAACTGTTGTATATATACACAATCAGCAATAAAAGAGAATAAAATTATGGCATTTACAGGTAAATGGATGGAGCTGGAGAATATCATG
The DNA here is from genome assembly GCA_004024805.1 of Geosciurus inauris. Taxonomy (NCBI): domain Eukaryota; kingdom Metazoa; phylum Chordata; class Mammalia; order Rodentia; family Sciuridae; genus Geosciurus; species Geosciurus inauris. The sequence continues at coordinate 30,565 of PVHX01015120.1, forward strand.
CTAAGCAAAGTAAGCCAATCCCCAAAAAACAAATGCCGAACGTTCTCTCTGATAAGTGGATGCTGATTCATAATGGAAGAGAGGACACCAGAAGAATGGAGGAAATTTGGTCAAAGAGGGCATGGGGACAGTAAAGATGGTGGAATGAGATGGACATCATAGCCCTAGCTTCATGTGTGACTGCGTATATGATGTGATTCTACATCACGTACAACTAGAGAAATGAAAAACTGTGCTCCATCTGTGTACAATGAATCAAAATGCATTCTGCTATCATGTATACCTAAGTAGGATAAATAAATAAATAAAATATAAAATAGAGCTGAGTGCCCCTGAGTTCAATCCCTGGTACCCAACATAAATAGATAGATAGATAGATAGATAGATAGATAGATAGATAGATAGATAAACAAACAAACAAACAAACAAATATATAAAGGCTGAAAGCTCCCCAAATTTGATGAAAAACAATCTACACTACACTTCCAAAAAGCTCAACAAAGTTCTAACAGGATAAATTCAAAGAGATTCTCACATAAAAACATCATAAACTCAAAGATAATCTTGTAGACAAAAGGAGGGAAGTGACTCCTCATGCACAAGGGATTCTCAGAATAACAACTAATTTCTCATAAAAATCAAGGAGACAGTAGGCAGTAGAATGACATAAAGTACTAAGAGTCTCTGTCCTCACTTCCAAGATGAACGATAGAGAACAACAGTAGTGCCAAAAAGGGCGGAGGCTACAAGCAGCCTACTCACTGCTCAACCTGCATCTTAAGTGTATCCGAGGACAAACCTATAAAAGTTTGTCATTCAAAACATAGTAAAGACCATAGCCATAAGGGACATTTCCAAAGAAAATGTCTTTGATGCCTGTGTCTTCCCCAAGCTATATGTGAAGTAACATTACTACAAGAGCGGTGCCAGCAAAGTGGTCAAGAACCAATCTCTTAAATCAAGAAAGACCAAAGACCTCATCTCGATTCGGACCTGCTGGTGTTGCTCCATGACTTCCACTGAAACCCACGTAAGGAGCTAAATCCTTAACACCTGAAGAAAAGCTGTCCTCTGGAAAATGAAAAATAAAATGGAAATTATACTTTTATTTTAAGTACTAAAAGAAAAATACTATTAATGAATGAGTCTAAAGCCAGAAAAAATATCTTTCATAAATAAATTAGAAGCCAGGTGTAATGGCCCATGCCTATAATGCCAGGGGCTCGGGTGGCTGAGGCAGGAGGATATCAAGTTCAAAGCCAGCCTCAGCAACTCAGCAAGGCCCTGAGCAATTTAGCAAGACCCTGCTCAAAATAAAAAAATAAAAAGGGCTGGAGATATGGATCAGTGATTAAGCACTGCTGAGTTCAATCCCTGGTACAAAAAGAAAAAGAAAAAGAACTAGAGCCAGGCAGTGGCACACACCTATAATCCCAGCTACTCAGAAGGCTGAGGCAGAAGATTCCAAGTTCCAAGCCAACCTCAACCATTTTTGGAGATCTTGTCTCAAAAACTAAAAGTGGCTAGGATATAGCTCAGTGGTAGAGCGCCCCTAGGTTCAATCCCCAGTACCATAAAAAAAAAAAACTATATACACACCTAAAAAGAATACTTATAAAACTGCATGCTTTCCCATTAAAATGAGGTATAAGACAAAATGTCTGCACTCATCACATCTGTTCTAGGCAGAGCAAGTAGCCAAGAAAATGGAGAAAACATCCAAATTAGAAAAGAAGCCAAGCCATCTCTATTTGCAGATGACATAAACTCATGATATAGAAATGTTAAGCTATTACAACAACTGAATTTAGCAGGTTGCAGGACAAAACACCAACATATAATAATCAATTATATTTCTACACACTTACAATGACCAATCAGAAAATAAAGAAAAAATCCATTCATAATAGCATCAAGTATAATAAAATACTTAGGAACAAATTTAACAAAACTGAAAAAATTATATTCTGAAAACCAGCAAACATTGTCGAAAAAATTAAAGACCACCTAAATAAATGGTTCATGTATACAAAGACAGCATTGTTAAGATGGCAGCATGCCCCAAATTGATCTTCCACTTCAACACAATCCTTATCAGGAAACTAGCTGATTTCCTTATACAATTTGATCTAATTTTAAACTTCATATGGAATTGTAAGGGAACCAGGATAGTCAAAACATTCCTTTAAAAAAAATGG
>PVHX01015120.1:32862-47408 GCA_004024805.1 Geosciurus inauris
GCTTGTAATCCCAGCACTTAGGGAGGCTGAGACAGGAGAATCGCGAGTTCAAAGCCAGCCTCAGCAATAGCGAGGCACTAAGCAACTCAGTGAGACCCTGTCTCTACATAAAACACAAAATAGGGCTGGGGGTGTGGCTCAGTGGTCGAGTGCCCCTGAGTTCAATCCCCAGTACCAAAAAAAAAAAAAAAAAAAAAAATGGTGTAGGATAATTCACATTTTTCTCTTTTAAAACCTTACCACAGAAAAACACTAAGATACTGGGATATTCCACAGGGATAGACATATGTAGGTCAGCAGAACACAACTGAGAGTGTAGAAATAAACCCATAAATCTATGGTTAATTGATTTTGACCAATGTGCTTGGACCATTCAGTGAGGAAAGAAAAGTGTCTTCAACAAATGGTGCTAGGACAACCGGATAGTCACATATAAAAGAATTAAGTTAAGCCCTTTTCTCACACAATCTACTGAAATTTGCTCAAAATAGCTCAAAGACCTAGATATAAACACAAAAACTATTAAATTCAGAAGAAAGCATATGGGTATTTACCCAAGGCCTTGGATTTATCAAGTAATAATCCTGACAAATCATGGGCAACAAAAGAAAAAGAACTTAATCAAAATTTAAAATTTTTGTGCTTCACCATCAACAAAGTGAAAACACAACCTACAAAATAGAAGAAACTACTTACAAATTATGTGCTTGACAGAACTTGTATCTAAAACATATCAAATGTTAAATGATGCTCAGCATTACTGACTTAGGAAAATGCAAATTAAAACTATGATGAGATACTACAACATATATCTGTTAGAATAGCTAAAATGTTTTAAATATAAAAGTAATCATTGCCAAGTGCTAGCAAGAATGGAAAGCAACCAGAATTCTCATCTATTGCTGGTGAGAATGCAAAATGGTGCAGTCATTCTGAAAAATAATGTGGCAGTATCGTATGAGTATAATTACAAACCTACCTGGTGATCTTTCAGTCCCACACACCAGAGGAATAAAATCCTATGTTAACACAAAAATCAGTACACAAATGTTTATAGTGGTTCTATTCATAATCACCAAAACCTAAAAACCCAAATGTCCTTCAACAGGTAAACAGATAAATAGTAGCATGTTCAATACAAGGAAACACTATTCAGCAATAAAGAGGAACAAACTATTGATACATTCAACAACCTAGATGGATCTCAAAGGCATTGTGGCAAGTGATAATAGCCAGGCTCAAAAAGTTATATACTGTATGGTTCCATTTATATACCAGTCTATAAAAGGCATAATTAGAGACAACAGATTAGTTGGTGCCAGGAGTTAGTAGTGAGTTACCACAAAAAAGAGTGAGTAGAATGGAATGAATGAGTAAAAGATGGGAACAGACTGCTAGGGAGGAAGGAGCAGGACATTTCCCTGCATGCCTAGTTTGTGCAACTCTAACTCTTCAAAGGAGTACTTTCACATATCCCAAATCAAATTAATCAATTAGTTAGTAAATTAATTAAAACAAGCAGGCTGTGTAGAAAATCCAAAATGGAATACAAGAGACAAAAAATGAATCTAACCATGTTATTAATGTACACCATAAACACAACTAACCTAAGTAACATTGGAAAACAGTATTTTGACCAGATACTATAAAAATGTGAAGAACTGTTCACAACTGGTGGCACTCCGATAAAATATTTTTAAAGAGGTTTGGATTAGCAATTCTGAAATTACATTATATACATCTGAGGCTTGATTGAATAATTAAATATATTGTGAATAATGAGAACCAGAGCTACAGGTATGGAAAAGAGATGCAATATGAATGAAGCCTGTGGTGTCAAATAGGATTTGGAGGCACCAGCATGCTCTCCTTATGTCATATAGACAGAGGCTAAATATAGATTGCATATATATGGCTATAGAATACATACACACACACACACACACACACACATATATATATATATTTATTCTAACCAAGAGGTCCTAGAAACAATGACACCACGGTAGCAATGAATAGAGATCTTGTTTTTCTAAATACCATCTTCGATATAAAGAACCAGAAGTTCTTAAAGAGTAGTTGTCCTCAGAGATAGGAAAGAGAAGATACAAGATAAATCTGCAATATTAAATGCTGCCAGAAAGTAAGGAAGCACTCAGAAGTGATGAGGATAAATGAAAAAATTCACAGGAACCAAGCTAAAGGAGTTCCCAATATCCAAATCTGGGACAACTTAATCATCAAAATAAATAATGACAATAATGGAGAGATACTAAATAAATATTCAGAAGTCATTAGTGATATGAATAAAAACAAACAATAAATCAATAAATAGGAGAAAAAGAAGAGCTCTTCCCTTAAGAGCTCAAAATAATATAGAAGGAATAATGAAAATTTTCACTAGGCAAACAGTCCAGCAAATAATCATTACAATAAAGAATCATTTGTAGGTGCTAAAATTAGGGGACAAATTGTGAAGAGAAGCAAGATATTTGCATGATCTCAAAGTATCTCCCAAAGGACATTTATATTCTTAGAAGTTATGCCTACAACTTTGTGTGTGTGTGTGTGTGTGTGTGTGTGTGTGGTACTGAGGATGGAACCTAAAGCCTCATGCATGCTAGGCAGGCACTATACCACTGAGTTACACCCCTCAGTCCAGGACTTCAACTTTTAATAAAACAAATAAGACAATAAAAGAGGGGGGGGAAGCTTGAATAAAAGACAGGTACAGACCAATAAGTACATGATAAGATGCTAAGCATCATTAATCATCACAGAACAAATCAAGACTACTATGAGAGAGTACTTCATACCCAATATAATGGCTAAAATCAAAAGACTGACAATATCGAGTATTACCAAGGCTGTGAAGTATCTGGAATTCTCCTATATTGCTGGAGGCAATGTAAACAGCATAACTTTGGAAAGAAGTTTAGCAGTTCTTACAAAGATAGACAGATATTGGGCTAGGAGCATAGCTTGGTGTGAGAGCACAGAGACCCTGGGCTCAATGTCCAGCACCAAAAATTTTTTAAATAGATAAACAGACATATGACATGGCCCCAAATATTTATTTCTAGGTATTTACCCAAGATAAATAAAACACGTGTCCACACAACAAACTGTATACAACTTTTCATAGTGTCTGTTTCCATAACAGCTCAAAACTGAAAACAACCTGAGGGTCCATCAACAGGTGAATGGAGGGCTGGGGCTGTGGCTCAGTGGTAGAGCATTTGCCTTCCACATGTGAGGCACTGGGTTATCTCAGCACCCCACAAATAAATAAATAAATAAATAAAGGCATTGTGTCCATCTACAACTCAAAATATCTTTTTTAAAAAACAGGTGAATGATAAACAAATTGTGGCATAATCCATGTAATTAGATACCATTAGTAATACAAAGAAACCTACTGTACATGAGAATCTATCAATTAATATTAATAACAAGCCGAGCAAAAAACAATCCAGGAACAAAGAATATACATTACCTGATTCTACTTACAGGAAGTTTCTTAAACAGAAAAAAAAACTAACCTAGCATGATAGAAATCAGATAATTGATAAGAATGTGAAGACAGAGCCTACAAAATGGGAGAAAATCTTTGACACTGGCAGCACCTCAGATAGAACATTAATCTCCAGGATTAATTAACTCAAAAATCTTAACACTATAAAAACAAATAACCGGGCTGGGGTTGTGGCTCAGTGGTACCGTGCTTGCCTAGCATGTGTGAGGCACTAGGTTTGAGTCTCAGCACCACATATAAATAAAGAAATGAAATAAAACTGTATCAACATCTAAAAAAAATTTTTTTAATAAAAATTTAAAAAATAATAAAAACAAATAACCCAATTTGTTTGGTGGGCAAAGGAACTGAACAGATATTTCACAGAAGATATACAGATAGTCAACAAATATATGAAAAAATGTTCAACATCTCTAGCAGTTAGAGAAATGCAAATTAAACTACACTGAGATTTCATCTCACTCCAGTCAGAATGGTAATTGTCAAGAATACAAGTAACAATAAATGTTGGTGAGGATGTGGGAGAAAAGGCACACTCATATATTGCTGGTAGGACTGCAAATTGGTGCAACCAATCTGGAAAGCAGTATGGAGATCACTCAGAAAACTTGGAATGGAACCACCATTTGATCCAGCTATCTCTTTCCTCGGCATATACCCAAAGGACTTAAAATTAGCATACTACAGTGATGCATCCATGTCAATGTTTATAGAAACTCAATTTACAATAGCTAAACGATGGAACCAGCCTAGGTGCCCTTCAACAGATGAATGGATAAAGAAAATGTGGTATATATACACAATGGAATATTATTCAGCTCTAAAGAGAAATGAAATTATGGATTTGCCAGTAAGTGGATAGAACTGGAGATCAGCATGCTAAGTGAAATAAGCCAATACCCCAAAACCAAAGGCCAGATGTTCTCTCCAATATGCAGATGCTAACTCACAATAAGGGGGTGGTGGGGTAGGGAAGAATAGAAGTACTATGGATTAGACAAAGGGGAATGAAGGATAGGGAGGGGGGAAATGGGAATAGGAAAGATAGTAGAATGAATCAGACATTACTAGCCTTTGTGCATATATGAATACCAACCAATGTAATTCCACATCATGTACAACCAAAAGAAGGGGAAGTTATATTTCACATTTGTATAATATGTCAAGATATATTCTATTATCATGTATAACTAATAACAAGTTTTTTTAAAAAAAATAACTCAACCTGCAACTTTTCCCTAAAGATGTTCCCTCTTCTAGGAATTTTCCCTTCTTGCCTTATAAAAATGACAACTACCCTTAAGTGGATTTCTGAGGGGAAAAATGGTGCCCAAGTGAGGTTATAAAGAAAGGAAGGAAAAAAGAAAGGAAGGGAGGAAGGATCAGATAATTGGTTGCCTGGGCCAGGGCATGTGAGAACTTTCCAGGGTAATGGAAATGTTCTATGTCCTAACTTGGAGGGTGGTTCTGTTAGTCAAGTTTCTATCACTGTGACAAAATACCTGAGATAATCTCCTTAAAAAAGGAAAGGTTTATCTGGGCTCTCACAGTTTCAGAGGTTTCAGTCCATGGTCACATGACCTATTGCTTTGGCTTGTGGTAACAGAGTACAACATGATGGCTGCACATGGCGGAGAAGCTGAGTTTTCCTCATGGCAGCTGGGAAACAAAGACAGAAACAAGAAGGGACTGGGGCACCAATATACTCTTCAAGGGCACACTCCCAGTGACTTAATTTCCTCCAAACTCTTCCAGGTTCCACCACCTCCAAATAGTGCCAAGGGCTGGCAATCAAGCCTTTAATACATGGGCATACACTTCCAAAACAGCAACAGTTATCTAGGTAAATATACTTGTCAGAAATTTATTAAACTTTATATTAAAATGTGTGCAATTTCTTCCATGTAAATTGTACCCCAATTAAGTTGATATTTAAAACAGAAATGAGCTACTGATACATGAAATTACATGGATAAATTGCCCCGACTGTAAGAAGCCTGACCCAAAGGAATACATATTGTATTACTCCATGTGTATGAAGTTCTAGAAGAGACAGAACTAAATTATGATGACAGAAATCATAATAGTGTTTGCCTCTAGATAAGAGTGGCAGGGTTGGATTGTGAAGAAAGAGGCAAAGGCAAGGTTGTAGGAAGGTTGTCAGGAGGAGGAAATGAATTACAGTTTTCTTTGAACCCCAAGACGGAGGCAACACCCTTCTAAGAACACTCTCAGTGGAATGGCACTGATCAAGATTGTTTAGTTGCTGGCAATGTTGTGCTCAGAGGGAAGATTCTGTGCCTGCCACAGAATTTATTGGTTCAATAGCCTTGAGTTCAAATGCCAGCTGTCTGGAGGTAGAAGAGATATGGGTGCAAGCTTATAAGTTTTTACTGGGTTGCTTTTGCTCAACTTTATTGTGTTTATCTTGAAGAAGCTTACAGTACATCCTTTTGATGTTTCGACTTATACAATAAACATTCAGAGCCTGCTCAGTGTCAGTCTTTCTACTGAAAGGAGTTTGGTTGATCCACCGGGTCTGCTTTCTGTATATTTCTGTTTGTCTTTTTTCCAATCCTCTCACCACCCGATTCGGGAAACAGAAAACATTGCACAGGCTGTGATAGAAGGCGGAAATATTCTCTATCTTAATTGAGGTCATCAAAATTTACCAAACTATGCACTTAAAATCTGCTTTTATCTGGGCACAGCGGTGCACACTAATCTCAGCAACTCAGAAGGCTCAGGCAGGAGAATTGCAAGTTCAAGGACGATCTCAGCATCTTATCTAGGCCCTAAGCAACTTAGTGAGATCCTGACTCAAGATAAAAAATAAAAAGGGCTGGAGATGTGTCTCATTGGTTAGTTGCCCCTGGGTTCAATCCCTGATAAATAAATAAATAAAATGAAAATTTTTTTAAATTTAAATGTGGCCTTTTTTTTTTTGTACCAGAGGTTACTCTACAACTGAGCTACATCTCCAGCCCTTTCTACTTTTTACGTTGAGACAGGCTCTTGCTAAGTTGCCCAGGTTGTCTTCCAACTTGCAATCCTTCTGTCTCAGCCTCCTGAACCTCTGGGATTATAAACGTGCACAAGCGCACCCAGCTAAAATCTGTGCATTGTATTTTATATGAACTATATCTCAATTTTAACAATGAAATAAGAAAGAAAAAATAATACAGCTGGGCATGGTCACTGGCACACATCCCAGTGACTCAGGAGGCAGAAGGATCCCAAGTTTGAGGCCAGCCTCCATAATTTAGTTACACTCTGTCTCAAAATAAGGAGTGAGAAAAAAAAAGCTGGGGATATAGCTCAGATGTAGAGTGGCTCTGGTTTAAATCCCTAGTACCACAAAATAATAACAGTAGTAGTAGTATTGAATGAGTTCAAATGAGGCTTGAGAGGAAAGGATGGAATACCCAAGAGGGTGGCACTGAGAAAGAAATTATCTTTGTACTCCCCAGTGACACAGAGGAACAGAGGGTGACCTTTTCATCTACCACAGGGAGCCCTATTGCTGGCACATTTTCTCTGAATCTTCTCTTCCCTTCTTAACCATCATTAGTGCCAGGGGCTAATTAAGCTATCTATGGGCTTTGACGCCCAGGAGTCCTGGAAGAATAATGAGCTGTTTCTCTCCATGGGATGGGAATCCCAGGTTCTCTCCCTCCACCACTGTATCATGCCTTCCTTAATATCTCCAGTGCTACTAAAAGGGAAGTCAACTTACTAAAGTGGAGAAGGTGCTTGCAAAGAGCAAACTATGGCCTCATACATCCAACAGAATGATGGCTGGGGAATATGACTAACATATGAAGCCAAAGCCCACCTTCTTGGGTACAAGTCTCAGCTCTGGTTGTATGATCCTGAGCAAAGTATTTAACCTGTCGGTGCTTCCATTTTTTCATCTGAAAACAAGAATAGAATACAGTAGTAGTATCCAGGTAATATGTTTGCCATAAAGTATTTCGAAAACTGTGACAGTAACATTAGGATCAACATCATCCCTGATCCTTGACCTCCAATTTCTTTGAAGGCGGCCAACCCTCCTCAATTTACTTTTAATTGTCATTGTGAGGACCCAGTGGAGGCAGCAACCAGTCCAGAAGTACCTTATCATGAGATGCTGTGGCAGCAAGGACATGAGGAGTTTCTGACCTGACTGGGTAAGTTACAATATTTTTCTTCACCTAATTAAAAAAAAAAAAAACCCTAGAGCTCACAAATGAACAAATCTCATGTCAAGTGTGGCTAATCAAATGAGAAACAGGACCAAATTAAAACATTAGTAATAAATCAAAAAGGGAGAATTAATTAATAAACATCTCTCTATAATAGCATTGAATGTAAATGGTCTCAACTCTCCAATTAAAAGACATAAGATGGAAGAACGGTTTAAAAAAAAAAACAAGATCCAACTCTATGTTGTTTACAAGAGACAACACCTTAAGGGCAAAGACAGCCACAGGCTGAAAATGAAAGGGTAGAAATATACACCATGAAAATGGAGACTGAAAACAGCAAGAGTAGCTACTTTCATATCTGACAAAGCAGACTCCAAACCAAAATTAATCAATCAGAAGAGACAAAGATCACTTCATACTGATAAAAGAAATAATCCAACAAGAATATATAATGATAGTATTTATGCCATCACATGCGGGTGCAACAAATTACATAAGAGACACTACTTGAATTAGTCTCCGAGAGACCCCAGTACAATAATACTGGGTGATTTCAACAACACCTTTCTCGCCAATAGATAGGTCATCCAGACATAAACTCTGTAAAGACTCTTTGGACCTGAAAAATATTTTAAATCAAATGGACTTAACATACCTATAAAATATTTCATCCAATAATAGCTAAGTACACATTCCTCTTAGAGGCTCATGGAACCTTCTCCAAAATAGACCATATTTTAGGGCACAAAGAAACTCTTAGTATACACAAAAAAACTGAGATAAATAATGGAATGAAATTAGAAATCAAAGCCAAAACTGCACATATGGTGCAATGCTACGTCTTGTACAACCAGAGAAATGATGTGCTGCATTTGTATACAATGAATCAAAATGCATTCTGCTATCATATATACCTAATTAGAATAAATTAATTAATTAATAAAAAAGAAATCAATGCCAAAAAATCCTACAGAAAATATAAATACATAGAGATTGAACAATATACATTTGAATGATGAATGGGTGATAGAAGAAATCAGGGGGGTAATTTAAAAATTCCAAAATTCAAATCAGAATAGTGATACAACATGCTAGAACCTTTGGGACACTATAAAGACAATTCTAAGAGGAAAGTTTATAGCTGAGCGCCTATATGAGAAAATCAGAAAAATCCCAAATAAACAATGATGCACCTCAGTTCTTGAAAAACAAGAACAAACCAATTCCAAAACCAGTAAAGGGAAGAAAATAATTAAGATCATAGCCAAAATCAATGAAAATGAGAATATAAATACAAAGGATCAATAAAATGTAGAGTTGGGTCTTTGAAAAGATAAACAAGATTGATAAGCCCTTAGCCAAACCAACCAAAAGAAAAAGAAGACCCAAATTAATAAAATTAGAGATGAAAAAGGAGAAATCACTACAGACATCACAGAAATCCAGCAGATCATTAGGAACTACTTTGAAAATGTATACTCCAACCAATTGGAAAATCTAGAAGAAATTGATACATTTCTAGACACATATTACCTGCCAAAATTGAATTAAGAGGACATAGAAAACCTAAACATACTAATAACTAACAATGAGATAAAAGAAGAAAAAAAAAAAAAGCCCTTCCAACAAAGAAGAGCCCAGGACCAGAGAATTCTCAGCTGAATTCTACTGGACCTTTAAAGAAGAACTAATCCTAATCTAATCCTAATGCTCCTCAAGTTATTCCATGAGATATAAAGGGATGGAACACTTCCAAATTCACTCTATGAAGCCAATATCATACTCATACCAAAACTAGATAAGGACACATCAAGGAAAGAAAACTACAGACCAATATTCCTGATAAAACCATGCACAAATACTTAATAAAATATCAACAAATCATATTCATATTAAGAAGATTGTGTTGAGTATGGTGGTGCACGCCTGTAATCCCAGCAGCTCAGGAAGCTGAGACAGGAGGATGGCAAGTTCAAAGCCAGCTTCAGCAACTTAGTGAGGGCCTAAACAACTTCGTAAGACCCTGACTCTAAATAAAATACAAAAAGTGTTGTGGATGTTACTCAGTGGTTAAGCACCCCTGGGTTCAATCCCTGGTACAGAAAGAAAGAAAGAGACAGAGAGAGGGAGGGAGGGAGGGAGAGAGGGAGAGAGGGAGGGAAAAGAAAAAGGAAAGGAAAGAGAAAAGGGAAGATTGTACATTATGACCAAGTTAGTCTTATCCCAGAGATGCAAGAATGGTTTAATATATGCAAATCAATAAATTTAATTCATCATATAACTAAAGGACAAAAAATCACTTAGTCATCTGAATACATGCAGAGGAAGCCTTTAAAAAAATTTGGCACCCATTCATAACAAAAACCCTGAAGAAACTAGGGGCATAAGGAACCTACCTCATCATAAAGGTTATATATATAAAAAGAAGCCAACCTCATAATAAATGGGGGAAATGAAAATCATTTCCTTTAATATCTGGAAAAGACAAAAAATGTCCAATCTCACCACTCTCCTTTTATATAGTACTAGAAATTCTAGCCAGAGCAACTAGGCAAGAGGAGGAAATAAAATGGATAAAAATAAGAAAGAAAAAGTCAAATTAGCACTGCATATGATATAGTCCTATACTTAGAAAGTACAGAAAGCTTCACCAAAAGTCTGCTAGACCTGATAAATTCAGCAAAGTATCAGTTTACAAAATCAACATACAGATGGGTGCCGTGATGCATGCCTGTTATCCCAGCAGCTCAAAGCCAGCCTTAGCAATTTAGTGAAGCCCTAGGCAATGGCAAGACCTTGTCTCAAAATTAAAAATAAAAAAGGACTGGGGATGTGTTTAAGTGCCCCTGGGTTTAATCCCCAATACAAAAAAACAAAATCAACATACAAAAACCAATCGTGGGGCTGGGGTTATGGCGCAGTGGTAGCGTGCTCACCTAGCACGTGTGAGGCACTGGGTTCAATCCTCAGCACCACATAAAAATAAAATAAAGATATTAAAAAAAAAAGAAAAGAAAGAAAAAAAATCAATCGTTTTGCTAAATAGCAATGAATCTTCTGAGAAAGAAATCAGGAAAACAATCTCATTGACAATAGCCTCAAAAATAAATAGATAAACCAGGCTCGGGGGTGCACTACTGTAATCCCAGCACTTTTCGAGGCTGAGATGGAGGATTGTGAGTTCAAAGCCAGCCTCAGTAACAGCAAGGCACTAAGCACTTCAGTGAGACCCTATCTCTAAATAAAACACAAAACAGGGCTGGGAATATGGCTCAGTGGTCGATTGCCCCTGAGTTCAATCCACAGTACTCCACCAAAAAAATAAATAGATAAACCAGGCACGGTGGCGCAAACCTGTAATCCCAACAATTAGGGAGGCTGAGACAGTAGAATCGTGAGTTCAAAGCCAGCCTCAGCAACGGCGAGGCACTAAGCGACTCAGTGAGACCCTGTCTCTACATAAAACACAAAATAGGGCTGGGGATGTGGCTTAGTGGTCTAGTGCCCTGAGTTCAATCTCCAGTACCAAAAAAATAGATAGATAGATAGATAGATAGATAGATAGATAGATAGATAGATAGATAAAATGCCTAGGAAAAAATCTAACAAAGGAGATGAAAGACCTCTACAGTGAATGAGGAAGTAAAGAGGGCATTTAGGAGGTTGGTGGGGAAAGAAGGAAATGAGGAAAAACTGTTTAATGTACTTTCTAAATTAAGAAAAGTTTCTTCATAATTTAAAATGTTCAGTTCCCTAGGCCACACACCAAGCCCCTGCTGAGGGACAGTGTGACTATGTGGTATCTAAGAGAGAGATAGAGGCCCATTTAAGATAGATATCTCCACAAAACATCTTAAATTCAAACTTGATCATTCCTGTCAATGCTTATGATTTCCTCTCTTCTCCAACCTGTCTGGACTGCCCTCACTTCTACCGATTCCCTAACTCTATGATGCCCATTTCTGGCTATATCATCTCTCTCCATTTGTCATGTCCAGTGTAGGAGAACCCGTCCAGCATTCTGGAGACTTTGCACATTACTTCAATTATTTCTGTCTGGCTGCAGCCCAAATATCCTTATGCCCAAAATAGAAATAAGTTCCTTGGTCTCTTCTATGCATTCCTTCACTCAACCTCTTACATACACCCTGAGAGACAAGGTGTGGATGGGTGTAAGAAAAGAAATGGACTTGGAGCTCAAACTTGTTTGTGAAAGCATGAAAAATGCTTCCTAATTCATTAAGCAGTTCTTCAGCTTATTCTGAAGTCCTCATCCTTTCCTAGCAACCCTCTGAAAGCCCTCTCTACCTCCTTGTCTAAGGTAATTGTGGAGTTCATTATGACATCATCATACATACGATACCAGTTCAGTGGAGTCTGGGAAAGGTTTCTTGTTCCCCAGTTTTGAAGAATAAATACCCGAGAAATACTGAAGTAAGCATAGCAAGCAAGTTTTATTTAAGAAAGTGATAAAAGTGGTAGAGGACAGACTCCCCCAAAGAGAAAGGGGCCTTGGAACCGAAAGCCAGTAAGTAGGAGGGGGTATTACTTGCTTTCTTATAGATCCCAACACCCCTGTCTTGATCATTGTCTTCTCTTTCTTCCCTGTGTACTTGACTAGAAGCAGGAGAACAGGTTAATTATTAGTAACCCAAAGTGCCCAGGAGCACAATCTCAGAGGCTGAACAGGCAAACCCACTGTTCTTCCCTTGATAACCAGTCATCACTAGCTCAACCCCCATCCTTCATTACCTAAACTAACTGCCTGACCTTTGCCCCTGCCTCAGTTTGCTGGACATATCCTATCCACTTAGGCCAGGCAAGGCTGCAGGCAAATTGCTTTTTGGCAAAGAAAGCATGTGGAGGTCAGCACAGTGGGCCCAAAGTAGTTTCTCAACCTCATGTTCCCACATCCTCATCTGTCTGTTTCCTAACACATGCATAAAATATGATTTTCCCCTTTCTCTCCCCTTCTCCCTCCCCAAACCCCTTCCCCCACTCTCTTGGTCTTCCTTCTATTAATTTATTGTGTTTTGTGGGTATATTATAGATATATATACAAATGAAATTCATTGTTATATATTCATGCATGCACACAGAATGGTACATAGAAGCAGTTCCACTCTATGGTTCCTCCCCTTTCCCATCCCTCTTCCTTCCCTCTTGATTCCTTTCCTCCACTCTTGTTCTCCCTTCTATTTTCATGGGATCCCTCCACCTTTTTAAAAATTTATTTCTCTTCAGCTTCTACATATGAGAGAAAACATTCGACTCTTGACTTTCAACATATCAATGCAGTTACCGACTTCCTTAATAAGACCCCCAGAGCTCAAGAAATAAAACAAAAAAAGAAATAAAATAAAAATTAAAAAAAGAAGTAAAACCAAGATTCAATAAATGGAATGACTTCAAATTAAAAAGCATCTGCACAGCAAAGGAAACAGTTTAGACATAAAGAGCGAGCGTATGGAATTCGAGAAAATTTAACACACGCACACATACACACACAAACCCACAAATAATCCAATCAATAAAGGGACAAATGCTGAGTGCAGTGGTGCACACCAGTAATCCCAGCAACTCAGGAGGCTGAGGCAGGAGGATAACAAGTTCAAAGCCAGCCTCAGCAACTTAGTGAGATTCCATCTCAAAAGAAAAGATAAAAAGGGCTGGGGATGTGGCTCAGTGGTCAAGTGCCCCTGGGTTCAATCCTCAGTACCAATAAACAAACAAACAAACAAACAAATGATCTAAACAGACATTTTTCAAATACATGGCCAGGAAATGTATGAAAAATGTTCAACATCCTTAGCAATCAAGGCAAGGCAAATCAAAAGTATACTGAGACTTTATCTCAGCCCAGTTAGAATGGCAATCATCAAGAATACAAATAACAAGAAACAATTCAAAAAATTGATAAAACAAAAAGCTGGTTCTTTGAAAAAATAAACAAAATTGACAAACCCTTAGCCACCCTAACAAAAAGAAGGAGAGAGAAAACCCAAATTACCAAAATTTTTGATGAAAAAGGAAATATCACAACAGACCCTGCTGAAATACAGAGGATAATCAGAAACTATTTTGAAAACTTATATTCCAGTAAATTAGAAAACCCTGAAGACACCGACAAATTCCTAGAGACATATGACCTACCCAAACTGAACCAGGAGGACATACATGACTTAAACAGATCAATTATATGCAAGGAAATAGATGAGGCCATCAAGAGCCTTCCAACCAAGAAAAGCCCTGGACCAGATGGATTCTTAGCCGAGTTCTACAAGACCTACAAAGAAGAACTAACTCCAATACTCCTCAAATTATTCCACGAAATAGAAAGGGAAGGAACCCTTCCAAACTCATTCTATGAGGCTAGTATCACCTTGATTCCAAAACCAGACAGAGACACGTCAAAGAAGGAAAATTTCAGACCAATATCCCTGATGAATATAGATGCAAAAATTCTCAATAAAATTTTGGCAAATCGCATACAAAAGCATATTAAAAAAATAGTGCACCATGATTAAGTGGGGTTCATTCCAGGGATGCAAGGTTGGTTCAACATTCGGAAATCAATAAATGTAATCCATCACATCAATAGACTTAAAGATAGGAATCACACGATTCTATCAATTGATGCAGAGAAAGCATTTGACAAAATACAGCACCCTTTCATGTTCAAAACACTAGAGAAACTAGGGATAGTAGGAACATACCTCAACATTGTTAAAGCAATATATGCTAAGCCTAAGGCCAACATCATCCTAAATGGAGAAAAATTGGAAGCATTCCCTCTAAAAACTGGAACAAGACAGGGATGC
>PVHX01015121.1:0-47952 GCA_004024805.1 Geosciurus inauris
GTGGAGTGTAGACAGAGGGGACTCAGAGTTGTGGAGTGTAGACAGGGGGGGCTCAGTTGTGCATTGCAGATGGGGCTCAGAGTTGTGGAGTGCAGACAGAGGGAGTTCATAGTTGTGGAGTGTAGACAGAGAAAGCTCAGAGTTGTGCAGTGTAGACAGAGGGAGTCCAGAGTTGTGGAGTGTAGACTGGAAAGAGGGAGCTCACAGTTGTGCATTGTGGATAGGGGGCCCAGATCTGTGTATCATAGACAAAGAGGGCTAATAGTTGTGGAGCGTAGACAGAAGAGCTCAAACTTGTGCATTGTAGACAGAGGGTGCTCAGAGTTATGGAGTATACACAGAGTCAGTCCCAGACTTTTGAAGTGTAGTTGGGGAGCTGGCCCAGTATTGGACTATCCAGCCTCTCACCTGGCCACTTGCCCACTTGCCCATGCGCCCTTGGGTGGGTGGCAGCTCTTGTGTATCTCAGTTTCCTCTTTGGCCTGCCTGTGGGGATGCTCAAGTGTTGGGAGGCTCTGTCCCGCCTGCAGCATGGTCCTATCAGCTATTTTAATGGCAGCACCTTGGGGCTCTGAGGCGTGGGAACCTGTGGGAGGGACCTGTGCTGGGCTCCCTTCCACACAGGCTGTCCCAGGCAGGCGGCGGCTGGAAGTTGGCTGGCAGTCCAGAGAAGAGGTTCATGCACAGGGCAGGCTGTGGTGCCTAGGGGTTTGGTGGCAGGAGACCACCTTGGGAAGAGTCTTGGAAACCCTGAAAGGAGTTGAGACTTGTACCAGAAGTGACATGGGGAGGGCAAAACTGATCCTAAGCTGGAGGGATGGTGTTTGCGTCTTTAGAAACATTGTTGTCACAGTGGGAGCTTTCTTCCTCTGAAAAGTCGGAATAAAAATGTGCACCTTTCCCAGTGGTTTGGGGGACTAGATGAAGGGTGTCAGGTGCACAGGCATGGCAAAGGACCTGGGTTTCAGGGACACTTCAAATGGGGAGGCCATGTTGACTGAGGGACAGGGGTTAGGCAAGGGCAGTGGGGCAGGTGTTCCTGCACACCTGTGGATGGCGAGGGCAGGTGCATGTGGGTATGGGTCATCTTCTTTAACAGCTGCAAGTCCAGACTTTGCCATGATATCTCTTGAGGCTGGAACCTACTCAGGAAGGCTCAGACTATAGCCTAAATGACTGAGGACATGCAGGGAGGCTTCTGTGACAGGGAGGAGCAGAGGCAGGTGAGACAGGGCAGTGAGGTAGGCAAAGATAAGGGGTGAGGAAAGGCTTGGGCTGGAGGTGCGAGGGATTGGGTGCCCGAGGGTGTCCAGGTGCATTGTCATGGGGAGGGTCAGCAAGTATGAGGGAGGTACTGCGCAGTCCTGCATGCCGGAGGGGAGGGGACCCAGGGGCCAAGGCTGGCTCACTTTTTGCCCTCTATTTTAGAGTGGTTTCTCATAGAGAAAGGTGCTGTTGCCAGGATGAGAGACTGTGGTGCTGGATGTTGGGACAATGTGGTCCTGGAGATGGAGGGCCTGGAGGCCTTGGCTGAGTCCCAGCAGGCCTGGCTGCCATAGGCAAGGACCTATGGGAAATCTGGAGGTGGAGATTGAGGGAGTCAAGGCTGTGCTGAGGTTCAGCTCTTAGAGTAAAGGAGGGAAGCAAAGTCTCAGCTTACCGGTTACGGCACTTTGGGCCTGTGGGTTTTTCATCCACTGTTATTGATTTTTATTGGCTTATTGGTGTGGGGCATCTGGAATAGGCCAAGCAAACCAGCCTGCTGAAAGAGAAAGGCTATGTAGTTGTCAGTTACCTGGTGCTTTGTGGGTAGCTGGTGCACACGACATGGTGCAGCCTTGGGCATTTTGTGTTTCATTTGAATTTGGTGGAATTCCTGTAAACATTTTGTTTACTTTGTAATTAGCACTTGTATTAGTTTTCTGTTGCTATAGCAAAGCACCACAAACTTAGTTGCTTAAAACAACAGAAACTTGGCTGGGATTGTAGCTCAGTGGTAGAGTGCTTGCCTTGCATGTGTGAGGCCCTGGGTTTGATCCTCAGCACCACATACAAAGCAATAAAATAAAGACATTGTGTCCATCTACAACTAAAAAAATATTAAAAAAAAAAAACAAAAAACCAGAAACTTATTCTCTTACAGTTTTGTTGGCCCAAAGTCTGGAGTGTGTCTCCCAGGCCACTTCCCTTGGCTCTGGGAGAATCCCTTTGCTTTCCTCTTCACTGCTGGAGGCTGGCCTCATTTCTGGGCTCATGGCTGCTTTGTATCACACAGTCTTCTCTTCTGTTTTCAGCTTTCCCTCTGCCTTGGTCCTGTAAGGATGCTGGGGGTTGCATTTGGGACCACCTGCATAATCCAGAATCCTTTCCTCATCTTAGGATCCATAACTTATTCCCATTTGCAAGGTCTCTTGAGGAAACATTTATAGTCTCAGGGAATCAGGACCTGGGTATCTTTTTTAAATAACCATTTTTATACCTTTATTGAATTTATTTATTTTTATGTGGTGCTGAGGATCAAACCCAGGGCCTCACATGTGCTAGGCAAATGCTGTACCATTGAGCTACAGCCCCAGCCCAAGGACCTGGGTGTCTCTAAAGGCTGCTGTTTAGCCCCACTCCTGGCTCCTAATGTCGTTTTGAAGGTTCCTGCAGTTTTTCCCCTTGTGTGCGGAGGGCATATGGCATCACTTGCCTTCCCTAGATGGGTGGGTCTGTCAAAGGCCCTGCTACACCTGCACTGTCCTGCCCCTGAGGGGAAGCTGGAGCTTTCCTGGAAACTGGTGTCCTGGGAATGAAAGGGAGCATGTGGTTCAGCCTTTCTATTCCTCATTCCTCTTTTCTTTTCCACGACCCTGCCGTCCCCAGCCCTGTACTCGCAGGGCTGTGCTGGTGTGCACCCTTCCGTCTTTCTCCTCATTCATGCAGTCCTTGAGAAACACACACTCAAGCATGGGCACACACTGCAGGCCATCTACACATATTTTTCTGTTTTCTGTATGTCACTGAGCAGGAGTTTGGGTTACCCTTCCAGGATACTTGGCAGAAGGCTAAGTTCCTGGATTGAAAACCAAATGTTGTTTGTTCTGTGTCACTTGCCCCAGCCCCCAGAGATGCCATTCTGTGTTCTGTTTCCTTGGATATCTGCTGGGGTTTGAGCTGCCCTTTTAGAATTTACTTGAGACATTATCTTTTGATGCCTCTCACAAGTGGAGGGAGACAGTAGCTCTGCCCACCCTTCTTTCCCCTGTGTCCCATCTTTACCATATCACCTCTTTTGGTTAAGTCAGCCACCATAACCCACATCTTCATGACTCTAAGGACTGCTCATCACTGAGCGGAGCAGGGCCCTGGAGCACAGTCTTCTTCTCACACAGCCCTGTGTGTGTGTGTTTGCCAGCACTGACCTGTCAGAACTGGTTTGCATCATATCCTCACACTAGCCCACCCACTGCTTGTGTTGTTGGAGAACCTTCCTGCTGCAGTCTATCCTGATTTCTCTGGGGCTTGTGCCCAGCTGTCATCCAGGATTGCCTTGTGCTCTCCTCCTCTGTGTTGGGTCTCTGTCCTGGATTCCTCTTCTCTGTCTTGGCTCACTCATCATTTTGCTGAAGTTCTACTCTTTTGATACTTAAGAAACAACACATAGTTTTTTTTCTTGATTTTGAAAACATCTTTATTTTACTCTCCAGTTACCTTTTAGTTTAGCTGGGTATGGCGCTCTCTCAGAATTTTGAGTGTTGCTTCCCTGTATTTAGTTTTAGTGTCATTGGGAAGTCTGAAGCCATTCCAATTCTTTGTATGTGACCTCTTCTCTCCCTCCCAGCTCTCCATGCTCATGGGATCATCTCTCTTACCCAGCATCCTGAAATCCAGTGGTTTTATCTGTTTTCCTTCACTTAACTGGGCACTTCAGTCTGTGGACTGACATTTTTGTATTATTTGTTCTCCTTTATGTTTAGCAACTTTGAAGTTCTTTTTTTTGGTACTGGAGATTGAACTCAGGGACACTCGATCACTGAGCCACATCCCAGCCCTATTTTGGTTTTTTGTTTTTTTTTTGGTACTGGGGATTGAACTCAGGGGCACTCAACCACTGAGCCACATCCCCAGCCCTATTTTGTGTTTTATGTAGAGACAGGGTCTCACTGAGTTGCTTAGCACCTCGCTGTTGCTGAGGCTGGCTCTGAACTCACGATTCTCCTGTCTCAGGCTCCCAAAGTGCTGGGATTACGAGCTTGTGCCACCGCGCCTGGCTAGCTTTGAAGTTTTTATCTGCTAATTCTGAAATCTGAGTCAATTTCTATTGGCTTCCTTTGATGATGGTCTACTTCTTCCTGTGTCCTTCAATATCTAATAATATTTGATTGTATATATTGGACAGTATGGATGATCAATGAACTGACTTACTCTTTTTTTTTCTGAAGAGTGTTGATTTTTGTTCTTGGAGTTAAATTGGGCTTACACTGAAATTCTGTTGCAATCTTTCTTGGTGACCTTGTCATTCCTCCTGCTGCCTTTTGCTGTGGTGCTCCTTGGAAGCTCCTTGTGCATGGACAGTTTAGGACTGGCCAGGGACCTGGGCAGAATTTGCAGACGGATCTCAGGGGACTCCCTCCTTCCCCAGATACCTCCTTTCTGAGATACTTCTCACTGTCTAGCTGCCCTACCATTCCAAACTCCATTCTCTGACTCTTCAAGCTGGTGATGGCTTTTTATCTGGGCACCAGTTGTTTGTACAAACACACATCATACCTGGGAAGTTCTCTTTTTGGGAAATAACTCCCTGCTAGTCCCTGCCTGATTTCATAGTGTTCTTGGACCTTTTAAGTGCAGCTTTGTGTCACTTAATGGGACAGGTTCTGAGCAGCAGGTTGTCAGTGACACGTCCTGCGGACACCATGGAGTATACTGCATCAACTAGTACAGCTGCTGTGCCGCTTGGTGCTGTGATCTTATGAACTACTGTTGTGTAGCCTGTGTTGACTGAGACATTGTCATGTAGTGTGTGATTGCAGCTGGTTTATATATTTGTCCCTGGTTTGAAATTGGTTTAGCAGCATGGGAGAATGCATGAAACTTTTGTCAATTTATCGATAAACCTGTTGGCACTTTGATTAGTAGCCAGACCTTGGTCTTTGGCAGTTTTCTTGTTTCTTACGTGGAGAGCCAAGTGACTGGGGGCTATGCTGTTGTTGCCTTAAAGAAAGCACTTCCCACAGAGCTTGACTTCCAGGTCCTAAGTGTGGTCAGAGTGTCTTCCCAGGTGTGGGTAGATCTGCCTAGTGGCACTGTGCATTCTTGTCTTCCTTAGACACAAACTCTTTCAGGATAGGGACTGTGGGTGGTTCTTTGCCTTTCCAGAGGCAGACAGCCCCTGGGCCCTGGCTCTGCCCAGGCTTGCTGAGAGCTGAGGGGAGACACTGTCACTACCTTTAGATGCCACATGTACGCCCGCCCCCATCGCCTTTCTTACCTTGGGCAAACTACTTTCGCCACAGTTTCCACCTATGAAAGAGGGCAGGCATGGTGGTGTGCTCCTGTCGTCCCAGCTACAGGAAGGCAGAGGCAGGAGGAACACTTGAGCCCAGGAGTTCGAGGCCTGCTGAGCAACAAAGCAAGACCCTTTTTCTAGGGGAGAAAGAAAAAAAGAGGATTGATCATAAGGCCTCAGTGGGGATTGAATGGGCACGTGTGGACACGGCCAGGGGTGGTGGCTGACACCCAGGGAGCTCTTGGCAGGTCTCTGCTGTGGTGCTGCCTCTGGGATGGGAATGCTCCTTCAGGGTACCCAGGCCTTTGCTGAGCTTGTTGGTGTCAGGTCCCTCCTAGGTGCCAGGCTGTGGGAGACAGCAGTGAGCGTGGACTGTCCTGAGCTGCCGCCCAGGGGGCATTTTCCTAGAGAGGCACTTTGGGCAGGATGAGGTGCCAGATGGCTACTAGCCAGAGCCCCTATTGTCCTAGGCACCTGGAGTCCAGCCCTAGGGGAGGTCAGAGCCACACCACAGGCCACTGCTGTGGACTCAGCAGTTAGCAGCTAGGTGGCTTCCTACTGTGGGGTGTGCAGTTAGTCCTAGGAGGAGGGGCCCATCCCTCATATGAGTTTCCTTCAGCTGCTGCCAGGAGGTGTCGGGAACTGGAGGCTTAATCTGCAGAAACTCATCCTAGTTCTGAAGGCCAGAGGCTGAAAGCAAGGTGTCCACAGGGTCAGCTCTCCCTGAAGGCTCGAGGGAGCACCCTTCCTGCCTCTTCCAGTTCCGAATACCTCTAGGTGTCCTTTGGCTTGTGCTTGCATTTTTCCAGTCCTTGCTTCTGGCATTCTCAGTGTGGCTTCCGCTCTGCCGCCTCCTTTTTTTTTTTGGTACCGGGGATTGAACTCAGGGGCACTCGACCACTGAGCCACATCCCCAGCCCTATTTTGTGTTTTATGTAGAGACAGGGTCTCACTGAGTTGCTTAGCGCCTCGCCGTTGCTGAGGCTGGCTTTGAACTCGCGATCCTCCTGTCTCAGCCTCCCTAAGTGCTGGGATTGCAGGTGTGTGCCCAGCTCTGCCTCCTCTTTTACTACACTGATTGTGTATAGGGCCACCTGGATGATCTGTGATCATTGCCACAGCTCAGGATCCTTGACTTATTCTTACCTGAAGGACTTTTTCCAAATAATGCCACAGTTCATCCCACTATCCTGCCTGGACTGATCATAGTGGGACAGGCCTCCTTCCTAAGGAACCTCCTTTGGCCAGCCACGTCTCTTGCTTCCATGGGGTCTGCCTCTGGCTGTGTGGTCTGGACAGGCTTGATGACAGAGAGGCATGTGGTGCTTTAAGATCCTGAGAGCCAGGGGAGCCCTTGGCCTCCTGAAGGCCCCAGATGAACAGTGGCAGCACCTGTCTTTCCCCTGGGATTGGTAGGGGTGACTAGGTTCAGGCAGACAGGTGAATTGCTAGGTGATAGGAGGCCTGAAGTGATACCCCTGTGTTGATGAGAACAACTAATTGGAGTCTCTCCTGGACATTCAGGCTGAGGAGAGGAGGGTGGGGTGGTGGCTCTGCCTGCCCCTCTCCTGTCCTTTGCTGGCCACTGTGCACTTTGTGCAAGGAAGCAGGTATGAGGTGAACAGTGAGATTCCCCGACGGCAGGGGGCAGGGACAGGGTGACCTGGTGAGGCACTGTGGCCCTTGAGCCTTGACTCTTTGTAGCCGGCTTTTGGGATAAAATCCTGCGCTCACACTTACACCAAAGAGCTATTAGTCGTTTATCTGAAATCAAATGTGACAGCATGTCCTGTGTTTTTGTTTGCTAAATCCATTAACTCTACTTGTAGTCCCATTTTCACAGGTCTGAAAATCACAAATAGAAATAAAGAACAGGCAGCTGGGTGCAGTGGCGCACGCCTGTAATCCCAGCACTTTGGGAGGCTGAGACAGGAGAATTGCCCATTCAAAGCCAGCCTCAGCAACGGCAAGGTGCTAAGCAACTCAGTGAGACCCTGTCTCTACATAAAACACAAAATAGGGCTGGGGATGTGGCTCAGTGGTCGAGTGCCCCTGAGTTCAATCTCCAGTACCAAAAAAAAAAAAGAAAAGAAAAGAAATAAAGAACAGACAGACATGAAAAGGGAAAATCAAATAAAAATGAATGGAAAAATTGGGACGGTTTACCTTTTAGTATTTCAAAGATTTTAAAGTAGTATTTGTTTCTAGGATCAAAAGTAGCACTGTGGTGCCCTCAGCTATAGAGACCGTGTCCTGAAGATCCCTGGCTTCAGCATGTCCGTCCACCTGTCCTGAAGCTTGGTGGTTGCCGGGCTAGGGCCCAGGCAAGTGCAAGGAGTCAGTGGGGGCTCATGCCAGTGTGGCAGTTGGCTAGCTGAGGTGCCAAGGGTGAAGAGGAGTTGGGGCCTGCTGCGGCCTTTGTGCGTGATCCAGGTCTGTGTGCTGCGGCTTCTGCAGTGGGAACTTTTGCACTTCACAAAATTCTGAGGTCTTGGGACCTTTGTGGCTGGTGTCCTGATGTAACCGGTTCCTCTGGTTTTTTGTGGCTGACAGCTCCTGTCCCTGCCCACAGGAATGGATCCTGCCCTTGAGGGTACCTGTGTGTACCCACAGCACTGAGGTAGAGAGCCCTGGAGGCAGTGGTTCAAAGCCACGCACAGCACAGCAGACAGGTGCTCAGTAGGGCGTGGAGAGGAAGGGAGGTGGAGGTGGGGTCTCTGGGAGGGGGTGCCGCTGAGTTTGGGTGCTGGGGGAGGAGGAGGGCAGGCAGTTTCAGAAGTCATACAAATGATGCCCTCCTGCACATCCTTGCCCACGATCATTGGGCATTATGATCATTGGCCTGCTCGTCTGTGTTCACCAGTGGTGGCTGGCCCTGGAGGTGAGGCCATTCCTGGTTGTCTACCTGGCATGGACATAGAAGCCACTTGACAGTTTGACCCAGTGAGTGGGCAGGAAAGCCGCAGGCCATGAGGAGAGGGCCCCTGAGGGAGGCATGCAGAGGGTGGAGGTGGCCCAAGGAGAGTCCTTGGGGTGGGATGATAAGCAGTGGCTGTTCACTAGAGGGAAGGTGAGGGCAGGTGTAGGTGGCATCAGGTGTGGCCACATTGAAGGTAATAGGCCGAGGACCAGACCCCCCGGGTGACAGTGCTGCCTGGGCCCACCGTCCTCTCCCACGGCCTCTCCTGCCATCACTGCTCCCATCTGCCCTCCCCTGCGCTGGCCCCTGCCCTCTGCCACCTCTTGTCAGAAGTTCGGCTGCTGTCTGCTGTGTGCTGCTGTTCTTGCTGTGAGGGAGATTCCCGTGAGTCGTTGGTCTGTGGGCAGTGGTGTTCCTACCTAATGTCACTTACCAAGTAGGTCACTGCAGAGCTCCACTGCAGTGTCGTGGGGAACCCAGCACATGGAGAGTCCTGCAGTGACTGAGGAGAGCCTGGCCACGCTGGGGTCGGGCTGGCCTGTGGCAGGAGGGCGTGGCTGCAGTGGATGCTGGTTCACCCCTGCATGTCTGTCTCCTGACGCTACAGACGGGTGCTGTGCACCGTCCGTGCTGCGTGTGGGAACCCAGTCAACATGGGGTCACATGTTTGGGGCTTTTTATTTTTCCTGTCGCCAGTGGTCTTGATTTTTATTTCTTTCTGTTGGATCAGGGAGCTTGTACATGCTAGTTTCTGTGAATTGGTTAGCTTTGGGTTTTGCTTGATGTAAACTTCACATTATAAGGGATTAGAATCACTTGGAGAGATGTAATATTTAAATGTTTTTTTAACATCTAGTTTTGAACTGGAAAAACAAAACTTTGTAATTTAAGATAGTATCTTTTCTGCTAAATCTGGACTTTCTTTTTTTTTTTTGGTACTGGACATTGAACTCAGGGGCACTCGACCACTGAGCCACATCCCCAGCCCTATTTTGTGTTTTATGTAGAGACAGGGTCTCACTGAGTTGCTTAGCGCCTCGCCCTTGCTGAGGGTGGCTTTGAACTCACAATTCTCCTGTCTCAGCCTCCCTAAGTGCTGGGATTACAGGCTTGAGCCACTGCACCTGGCTTAAATCTGGACTTTCTTCACCCAAAGAAAAGTGCTGGGTTGGAGCTGCTACTTGGCATAGGGCCTCTGCCAGAAGGTGAGGCCGCCAGGGGCAGCACTGGGGTCCTGCTTCCACAGACCCCGCATGCTGGGCCTCCACCAGGGCCCTGGGCACTCAGGAGTCTGCCCCTCCTTGCCTTGCACTGGGAGTAGGGAAGTAGCAGGGAGCTGAGCCCCCTGAGGAGCAGGGGAAAGCCAACTGTGATGTGCTGTGTTGTGCTGAAAGCCAGCTGCGGGGCTGGCTAAGCTTGGCCAGTGCTTCCTGCTTTCTGTGTGGATGAGCGTGACGTGACGTCAGTGTGATTGCTTCTTCGGTTGCTCCCCTTGGTGTCGCTGGGCTTTAACAATGGTAAAATGTGCCCTGAGAGGCGAGCCCTGCTTAAGGCTGCCTGTCTTTAGCTTCTCTACTTCTCTCATCTCTTTCTCCTTTTTAAAATCCGTGTTTTGTGGTTTTGAGAACTGCTTTACTGTTTGGGTGAGTTCTGTTCTAGACGCAAGTCTCCGTGCTGCTCTTCAGCCACGGAGGGAGGCTTTCTGATTGGGACTGACTGGGAGCAGGGCGGACAGGGCTTGCCCTGGGAGACCAGGGTTGAGGCATCTAAAGCACATGTCCCTGACACTTGGCTTGGAATGTTAAAGCCTCAGAACTGAAAAGTTTTAAAAGGCCCACACACGGACCTGCCCGGTGGATGTGGCGTGTGGAATCCTGTACGCGGTGCTCTTTTGTGGGCCTCTTCCCAGGCCTGGTCACTCGGGTTTTGCTTCGAGTCGCAAATTGCCAAGGAGCTTAGCCCGACTGCAAGAAGCAGGGAGTAATTCTTGTTGGTGGAGATTGTCAGGGAGCTTGGTGCGTTTGCCCACGTGCTCCCTTCAGGCTGGTGGAGGATGTGCTGTGCGTTGGTTTACTCCTTGGTCAAATGGAATACGTACTCTCAGCTGGTGAGACGGGGTGGGATCGGCCAGGCAGCGAGCCGGTAGCACATCTGGGGCCAGTTCTTCCACTCTGAAGTTGGTTTGTTTCTGGCGCATGCAGCGTGGTGTCCTTGGTCATCACATTACAGACTGGATTTTGGTGAATGCTTTTTTAATTTTTTTAAATTAGAACTTTATAGTTATACATAGTAGTTGGGTTCATTCCAACAAACTCATACATGTGGGGGATTCAGTCTCAGCTCATGAGCCCCCTCTTCTTCTCCAGGGAGAATGCTTTGAAAATGCCCAATTAGGCATTGCCACCGAGAGAGAGGCTGCTGTTTTGATGTGTTTATTGTAGGAATGGGCGAGTCCAATGATGCTGTTCATATTTTGCATTGCAAGCTGCATGATCTACATCTACACAACAAATTGTCCACAAAGAGCAACTCCTACAACCAGTGCTCATGACTTCACAGTGTAGTGGTCAGAGATCTCCAGGAGGCCTTGGTGAGGCTAGGATCAGCGTGTCAGCCAGGCAGCATGGACAGGACCCCTTCCAAGTCACCTATGGCTGTTGGTGGTTGCAGGAGACTTGCCTCCGAGGTTGCCAGCGTTGCTATTGGCAGTTGTCTTGCCTCGCTGGCTCCTGGGAAGGCATCTATCTGCTCCTTGTCATGCAGGTGTCTTATTAGGGCTGCTCAGAGCCCTTGGGTGAGCAAGACAAAAGGCAGTCTTGTTGTAACCTGATCTTGTGAGGGACATCTTATCACTTTTGCTGCCTTCAGCTTGTTGCTAGGTCTGCCTGTACTCAAGGGGAGGGACTGCCAAGGGCAGGACAGCCCTCTCCACTGCTGGCCCTGGCGACTCGCATGTACCAAGCACGCTCCCCTGGGCCCTCCCCTGAGCTCAGCTCAGAGTACAGGATCTCTGTCTCTGAGTCTGTTCAGGAGTGGATGGGGTGCTTGGCTCCTGAAGAGCACTGTGTTTTGATCTATAGATGAAACTGAGGTGAGTTAGCCGCCCACCCACCCACATCCAGGGTGCAGTCATGGTGGAGACAGAATACCAGTGTAGATACTTAAGTGAGGCACAGTGGGCGGACCTCAGGAGTCAGATGCAGGGATCCTGAAACCCAGACTGGCATGTTGGAAGTCCCTTATTCCTCAAGCTTTTTGGAATAAGGAGGGAGGCTTTCTGATTGGGACTGACTGGGAGCAGGGCGGACAGGGCTTTCTACCCTCCTGGTTCCTCTCTCCCAGCCATCCTGCCTCCTCCTCAAAGATAGCCATCCTGCCTCCTCCTCTTTACAACTGAGCCATTTTCCTGGCCTGCTGTCTGCCAGGAGGATTTTCAGGATCCGGGGGCTGCTTTCCTCTGGTGCCACTTCTGACCCTTCACTTACAGCTGGCAGTGTTTCTGCAGACATGATTTTCTCAACAACCTTGTGGGTCTCCCATAGAGCTCCTTGGCGTTGCTCTGTCAGACCAGACCCATGCCCTGGACTCCCTTCCAGATAAGCGCTCTCCACGTGGCTCCTGCAGGGAGGAAAAGTGCCCGTAAGCTTCCTGTCGGCCCCACTGTGGAAAGGCCTGTGAGGCA
Organism: Geosciurus inauris; assembly: GCA_004024805.1. Taxonomy (NCBI): domain Eukaryota; kingdom Metazoa; phylum Chordata; class Mammalia; order Rodentia; family Sciuridae; genus Geosciurus; species Geosciurus inauris. Next base: position 12,097 of record PVHX01015121.1, read on the forward strand.
CACTGGGGCCCCTTTCAGGGGACTGGCAATCTCCTAAGCTTGCGCTGCACACGGTGCTCTCACCACCCCGCAGGCAGGTCTTGCCTTGGATGAGGCCTGCTGGAGCCTGAGGTGCCCTTGGGGCTGTGGGCTTCTCAGAGCAGGGTTGAGTGGCAGAAGTAGATGATAGTAACGTGTACCTAGAGAACGGTGTGGCGAGCTTCCCGGGGGGTGGAAAACAAGTTATCCTCATTCAGGGTCCCCACTGTCCCCTCTCCTGTGCCCTTTAAATTCCTTATGTGTGATTGGGTTTTAACGGGGGCTTCTGCCCTGCCTCACTTGGATACCTGTGGCATCATGTTTTCCTCAGTTACCGGGAAGGTGGTGCTGTCTGTGCGTTCGGGTCACATACAGTCAAGCGGTGCAGGTGGCCTGGTGGAGGTAGGGAGTGGGTCGACTCGCTGGGAGCATCCTGGGTGTGGGAGTGGGTAGGAGCCACACCTCTTGTGCTGGTGATCCTGGCAGGTGGGCTGGCAGTGCTCATGGGGCATTTGGGTTCAGCTAGGTAAAGGGATGATGGGTGGCAGGTAGGGTTTGAGAATAGGGAGTGAGGGTGGGTCCTAGCTTCCTTTCTTGGAGTCTAAAGGTCCCTGTTGCTGTAGGCTCCTGGGAAATGTGCCTTGGTGGGTTTTCATCAGTCTTCTCATGTTTGGTTCCTCTCTATCCTTTCATGCTTTTCTGAGTGTATGGTCAAGGTTGCTGTCGACTGATGTGAGCATGTGGGGTGAGCCCTGTGCTCCCTGCTCCCAACCTCGCACCCATCAGGCTCAGGCACTCCATGGTGACCACGTAGCCCCCACCAACCTTTGATACTGGGCCATGGCCTTTTGTGAGCCTCTTGCACACAGGTCTGTGTGGGGTGGGAACTCCACTGAGGAAAGGCTTACTGTGGCTCACAGTTTTGGAGGTTTTGATCAGTGGTTATCTGGCTGCACTGCTTTTGGACCTGTGGCAAGGCAGCACATGGCGGCAGGGAGTGCATGGTAGAGCAAAACTGTGCACCTTGGTGTCTGGGAAGCAGAGAGAGAGGCAGGAAGGGCTGAGGTCCCATTGTCCCCTCTCAGGGCACACCCCAATGGCCTAACTTTCTCTTGCTAGGCCCCACCTTGTGAAGGTTCCACCACCTCCCAATAGCACCAATGGGCTGGTGGTCAAGCCTTTACCACATGGGCCTTTGGGGCACATTCAAGATCCAAACTGTAACATGGACAAAAATAATAAGTTCTGTCACTTAGAGAAATTTAAGAACATTGCAGCCTAACTGGTTCTTAGAAAATCCCTTCATTCTCTGGCTCAGCAGCTGCAGATAGAGTACTTGTTCAGTACAGGGATTTGCTCGGCTCCCTGAGGGGCACACACTGCTGTGGGGGTTTGTCTCAGTCCCTTTTCTGCTGCTATAACAAAAATACCTGAGGCTGGTTGCTTATAAGGTTAAGAGGTCTATTTAGCTCACAGTTTTAGAGTCTGAAAGTCTAAGTTTGAGTGGCCCCATCTGCTCAGCCTCTGGTCAGGATCTTCTGACTGTCATAACACAGCAGATGACATCGTATGGCAAGAGAGGAAACAGGAGTGGGACTAGGCTTGCTCTTATGACAACCTGCTCCCAGGGATATAATTAACCCACTCCTGCCTGTGACCCATCACTTCCCACGTGGTCCCACCCCTTAATGACCCACCACCTTTCAGTACCATTGCACTGGGGAGTTAAGCCTTAACATGAGTTTCGGTGGGGACAAACCACATTCCAACTAGAGCAGGCCTTCAGAAACCCCAAGGGGACTACATATGCACATGTGTGTGCACCAGGGCGGGGAAGCAGGGTGCTGTGATTTGGGGTTGTGGAGACCTGTGTAGAGCGGGAGTGGGAGAAGGTTGCAGAGGTGAGTGCAGAGGAGGTTGGTGATGGGGGCGTGAGCCAGTGTGCTCTTGCCTGGGTGCTGCCTGGTTCTCACTGTCCACCCGCCGTGTGCTCTGCAGCAAGGGCCTTCAGGGCGGGCTATTGTCCCTGTTGTTTCCCATGTGCCTAGAACAGTGCCTGGCACAGAGGAGGTGCTCATACAGATGTGGGGTGGACATGGGCACAACAGCTGACTCTATCAGTGGAACCCTCTGAAGTGCTCCTGGGCACCAAGGTCATGGCTACTGCATTTATACCCAGAAGCGCTTCCTGACAAGAAGCCCTTTAGAAACCACTTCCTTCATCCCACAGTTCCAGGTCTTTAGAGAGGCAGGTGGTACTTTCCCTCCCTAGAGCATCTGGGCCCCACTGGCATGCTGGGAAACCAGGAGCTCAGCAGCACTGTGGGTGCTGATCAGGTTCTTGGAGTTGCACCCCTTGACTGAGCTACCTCAGGAGGGGTTGGTATGATCAGGAATCAGCAGGAAGGCTGTCCTGGAGACAGTGTGTGCAGGTACCTGTCTGTGGCTTCTAAAGGAGGGGCCTGTAACCTGGTTGAAGAATCACACCTGCTCCATCTGCTGATGCTTGGTGAGGCATGTGGGATAGGGGGCACATCGATATCCCGCCTCCCAACTGCCGCAGGCCCCTAGCCCTGTGCTGACAGGCCAGACACAGTTCAGTGTGGATGAAAAAGAGAAATGGCATCGGTGCAAGTTCCAGGATGAGAGCAGTCGAGTTCACTGTCTCGGTAATCTGAGCAGGACAGGTGCAGACATGAGGTGTGTCTGGGAGTTTCCCAGCTCAGGGGGGTTGTTCCCCTGAAAGGGGGAGATGGATAAGCTGTATTTCTGGCTGCCCTTCCCTTTAGGAGTTCCTGGAGGTTGGAGGCCTGGGACTGAGCTGGACCATCTGCACTGCTTCCCCAGGTGGTCTAGGTGTGAGGTGCCTGGGGAAGTGTGCCAGTCCATGGGGGCACTGTGGGCTCAGCCTTGTGTTTGGGGATATGCGGGGTGCTGCCCTGCTGAAACTTCTGACCCAGCACTTCATCCTGTGCAGTTACCCAGCAGACCCTTGGCACCTTGCAGGTGGCCTCTGCCAGTGCCTAGCTTGTGTGTTCTCAGGTGACTAGTGTCACGTTCTTGTGCCTTCCTAGAAGCCCTGTTTCCTATGATTGTTTTGTGGGACTTTTTCATTTGTCCTACTTAGCACTTAGCCCTTTGGATACAGGTGGTCTTGTCTGTAGTGCTGGGAGACAGGCTGTTAATTTTTGGAGCAGCTAGTCAGGCAGGTATTATTGGGTGAACGCTGATCACCATTCGTAAGTTCAGTGGTCAGTGGCCCCTGACTGGTCCCTGCAGCTGCACAGCCCGTTTCTCAGGAGGAACCTGCTGCTGGCGGCTTGGTGGAACTGGTGGCATCTGCTGTTCTTCTGCCCCTTAATACAGCGGCCTTGTCACTTGGATTGTAGAGTTGGGGAGCCCCTTGATTTTGGTAGCTATAAGAGTCCTCTAGCACTTTTTGGGTTTTTCTTTCTCTCAGCCCTCCTCACCTTTTTTTTTTTTTAAAGTCAAATGAAGCCAAATATCCTACCAGATACTAGAAACTGTCTTCAATTTTGGCTGCTGCCAGGGTTTCCTAGGGAGAATTTTGTGTTCATGACATAACCGGCAATTTAAATCAGACAACCCCACATATCTCTTCCCAGTTTGGGGAGCCCTCTGGCTGCCTTTGCAGATGAACAGATGCCTTTCTCCCCAGTAACTCCCAGGCTGGTCCTTCTTGGTCTCCTGGCTTTCTCTGATGTCCCCTGCCCCTGGCTCCGTGCTGTGCCTCTTGACCTTCCTGCTCATGTTTGGATCAGGTGGATCTGTGCTGCGCCTGCTCCTTATCTGGAGGGCCTCTTGGATTTTTTGTTTTGGTCCTTGGGAGTGAACCCAGGAATGCTCAACAACTGAGCCACATCTTCAGCCCTTTTTATTTGCAACTTTGAGACAGGGCCTCCCTAAGGTGCTTAGGGCCTCGCTAAGTTGCTGAGGCTGGCCTTGAACTAATTTCCTGAGTTGCTGAGATTACAGGTTTTGCCACTGTGCCTAGCAATACTTTTTTTCCTTTTCCTTCTCTCTCTCTCTCTTTTTGTGGTACTGGGAGTTGAACTCAGGACCTTATGCTTGCTGGCAAGTACTCTGCCATTGAGCTACATCCCCAGCCCAGGATAGCTGCTTCTGGAGGCCGTGTCTTCTTATCTGCATGTCCTCAGGCTGGAGAGTGCTGTCTGGACCTCCCAGGGCCTGGTTCCTTCCTCTGTCTGGGGAGATTACCATCACCCAGGAGTGGCACTGGGGAGGGAGCATTTGGACTCATTTGTGCTATGAGCTGGCAGGAGATAAGCCAAGGGAGAACTGGCCTTAGGTGCCAAGACCCCCAGAGAGAGGAGAGAGCTGGGCCCCATGTTAAAAGCCCAGCAGAGAGAGAGCAGTAAGCAGGACAGGGGAGGAGGTGGCTGCAGGCTGGCATGGGAAGACTGCATTTAGGAGGTTGTGTAAGGTTCAGGTTGCTGTGAGGTGACCAGAGAAAGGCCACAAGGCTGATGGGCTGATGAGAGTGATTTCAGAGGGATCCTGTGGCCTGCTGGTGGGATGCCCTGCAGCAGTATCTGTACCCAGTGCAGGACTGGGAAATGACAGTCAGTTCCTATAGGGTGGGGTGTCCTGGGTGGGTATGAGGGACGTGGGGTGGACGACAGTGTTCCTAGCTGATGCCTGGTGTGTATACTGGGGCTGGGTGAAGCGGGGCCTTGGAGTGGAAGAAGTGAAAAGGTCAGTGCGGGTCCCCAGGGTGGTCACCGGAAAGCACATGAGTAGGGGGCAGAGGCTGTGGTCAGCGAGAGCTGTGTGACCACCAGGTGGGGGGTTTCCTGGGGTGAGGAGGCGGCTGTCTGGGTGGGGTGGGCTGGAGGTCAGGGCTCCCGCCAAGGGCAGGGATGCTTCTGGCAGAGGCCTTGGGTATAGACGCCTGGATGAGGCGACAGCGAGAGGGGCGGCGGCAGGGAGAGTTCAGGGGTGGGGTTTGGAGGTCAGGGGGAGACTCGCAGGCATGGGGGCTGGTCCCTGAGGGGAGGAGCAGGGGAAGGGCCGTGGGTGGGTGGAGTGGGGCTGGGAATGGCTGGGCCGTCCTGGACCTGGGGGACTGGGGCTTCTGCTGACCTGCAAAAGAGTCAGAAGGAGGCAGGCTGCGCTGGTGCTGCTCTCAGGGTCAGAGTGTCACTTGCCTCCGGGTTTTCTTCTCTGGGCTGAGAGGTCTTTGCAGGAACGGACTATTTTCTTCATGTTGCAGCCCTGGGCCTGGTTTAGTGACACCATTAAATGGTAGGTGGCATGTTTGCTGATGGGAATGTGTGGCCAAGGAAATGGGCCCTGGGAGATTTAAGAGGACCGTCCACTGAAGGTGTTTGTGTCTGTAGGGATAAAGTCTGTAGGGATAAGTGTGAAGAAGGCATTGATTACTGATGGTGGTTAAATGGCCTGGAAGTGGCCTTGATGATTTAAGAATCTGCCAGATCGTCCCCTTTGGCACCATGTTCTGCTGTGTCGTGGAGGGTGTGGTCAGGTCTGTCTGGGCCAGAGGACAGAGTGGGAGAGAGAATAGTGCTCAACAGTGCTCTTCAGGATGGCCCAGGGACCTGGGGTTGGGATACGGCTGCTAGAGGGGATGATAGAGGACAGGGCGACTGGACACAGGGATAGTCAGTGCCTTCTGTGTGTGCTGTGTTCCTGGAACAGGTGTGTGTCTTCCTGTGTGTGTGTTGCCATGTGGGTGTTGGGTAGATGGCCAGGTGGATGGATGTTAGCAGCCCTGAGCATTGCTAGGTGGTGGGCAGGACATGGGTCTCAGTTGGAGAAAGTAGCTTGGTGGCACCTGTGCTGATTGGGCCAGGCTAAGGGGAGGGATTGGGGAAGCTGACAGCACCCTGTGTCTCAGGTCCGATGGCTTCTCTGTTCAGGTGACTCATAGTCTGGTGGAGAAGCAACAGGCTTCCTGTCCCTGGAGGAAGGGAGCAGGGCCTGGACCAGTGTGCAGCAGTGACAGACCTGCAGTGATGCTGTGAACAGCAGTGGCTTTGGCGTGCCATGTCTGCCATGAGCCGGACTGCATTCTCTGGGGTGTTTTAGACAGGCTGTTGTATGCTGTTCCCACCCCATCAGGCGCTGAGACAGTTCACCGTAGCTAGGTGGCTTACGAGCCCAGATGTGCTCTCCTACAGGTCCCAGCTTAGTCTGACCAGGCCGAAGTCGGTGTGGGAGGGGCTGGGGTTCTGCATCCCTTGGCTAGGGTCCCTCCTTGGATCCCTCTGATGGACCCTCTGACTCCCCTCATGGAGACCCTGGGATTCCATGGGGCCTCCTGAATAATCAGGGTAGTCTCCCCATCTCAGACCTTCACTTGATCGCATCTGCAAAGTACTGAGGCACTGGGCATTAGGATGTAGACCTATTAGGGAACATTATTCAGCTATCGTACCCCCAAAAAGATCCAGCAAGGAGGTCCTAAACACATTTATTGATAATTTTAATATATGTTACCTTTTCTATTTTTTCTTCCATTTTCTTTGTTTTTCTTTTTTTCTGCTCTTGGGGATGGAACCTAGGGCCTTGTGCCTGCTAAATGTGTACTGTCACTGAGCCACATCCCTAGCCCCAGTAGGTACATTCTTACCGATGAATTTGAATCAGTCAAATGCTTAGTCCTAACATTTAAATTACTAATTTATCACCATTTAGATATTAAATAATGCAATATTTGTAAATAAATTGCCTTTTTCCCACATACGTTTCTAAAAATGGTTTTATTCGGATGCACATCCTGATAGTCTGTTGTCACCAGAGGCTGCTCCTAGAGGCATCCGGTCATGCACTTCCCACCTCGTCCAGCTCCCAGCTTCTCTGTCTGTCTGTAAATAACTCAGAATCTGTTTATGACTCTGTTATTGGAAACTTTATCCCAAAACACAAAAATCCCTTCTAACAACAATTATTTAAAAATCACGTTCCATATTGTATTCTGGATCTTCACAACGTAGCCACTGGCTGTATTGCTTTTTAAAGGGTCTGGTGCAGTGGAGAGTCCTCATGGTGGCTGAGATGCATTGAGAACAGGCTGTGTGCAGGCTTGGCTCCCAGCTGGCATCTGCTCCTCAGTGGTCTGTGTAGATGGTGAGGTGTATGTAGATGCCTGCCCTGCTTCTGGGAGTCTGGAGGTTTGGCACGGACCCTCTGAGGTGCCCAGGGGCCCAGCCCAGTGAACACCCTGGACATCGAGTCTCTCCTGGGCTCTCTGGTGGCATGGTGGCACTTGCACACGTGCAGTCACAGCTCCTCACTCAGGCAGTCAAGCGCGTCCCCAGCCTCCACCTGGAGGGGACTCTGGGCACTCGCCTGGGCTCCTGGACTTCACCCCATGCCGTCTCCCGCTGCTGATTCTGCTGTGAGCCCCTTTGCTGTAATGAGTCGTAGCTGTGAGGGTGCCTTTGTGCCGAGGCCTGGGAGTCCTGGTGCTCACTGGCCCTGGGGTGGTCTTGGGGACCCCAAGGTCTGTTTTCAGTAATATGCAGTACTTTAAATGATGAAGTCCTGCCCTGGAATAATTAAATTAGCATTACATTTCCTTGCTTTTTTTGGTTGTTGTTTTATCTCTTCTGTTGAGTGAATTATAAATTGTAGCTTTATAAATTGAGGTTATTTCAAACTGTTGTGTGTTTTTGGCACACAACGCTTTGTTCTAAAAAATTAATTGTGGGAGGATTGTCGGATGTGAGAGAACATAAAGTGACCCTGTCTCCTGAGGGAAATGCTTCGAGGGGGTTTGTGATCAAATCAAGGACTGGATGGAATGATCTTGGGGCTTTGACCCTAGGAGAGCCCTGCTATTCAGGTGGGCTCTGCCACCTGAGGGGCACCCTCGGACACATGTGGCCTGCTGTGGCTCCTGAGAGTGTGCAGTGGGGCCAGTTCCCATCCCCACAGCTGCACGCGGGGCTGCTCTGTGGAGTCCTGCATGCACCTCCTCAGGGGCCAGGTGGCCCAGCCCTGACAGGCACTTCACGCTTGAAGGCAGGGTTTCAGTCCAACTTGGAGGTGTGGTGGGTGTGCACTCTGCTCCTGCCTCCTGGGGTATTTATGCGGCAGCTGGGGTGGCGCTCGCTGTGAATTCTCTTCATGTTCAGGTGATACCTGTCCATGTGGAGATGGGCCTGCTCATAACAAGAGCTGTTTGTCTTTCCTCCTCAGGGTCTTGTTTCAAGAGGAGACAGCAGCCTCGAGCGCCCTGCGGCATGGATGCCCTGACTTAGCGACATGCTGTCCGTCTTGGGAACACCTCAGGATGTACCGGGCTGGCGAGCCAGGGAGGCGCGTGCGGAGCGTGGAGGTAGCCCGCGGCAGAGCTGGCTACGGGTTCACCCTCTCGGGACAGGCACCTTGCGTGCTCAGCTGTGTCATGAGGGGCAGCCCTGCCGACTTCGTTGGCCTCCGAGCTGGAGACCAGATATTTGCTGTCAATGAAATCAATGTGAGAAAAGCCTCCCATGAGGACGTGGTGAAGTTGATTGGAAAATGCTCTGGTGTCCTGCGCATGGTGGTTGGCGAGGGCATCGGCCACTTGGAATCCTGCTCCAGCGACGAGGAAGGTGGACTCTATGAGGGGAAAGGCTGGCTGAAGCCCAAACTCGACTCGAAGGCCTTAGGTATAAACAGGGCAGAGAGAGTCGTGGAGGAAATGCAGTCGGGTGGGATTTTCAATATGATTTTTGAAAATCCGAGTCTTTGCGCGAGTGGTTCAGAGCCCTTGAAACTGAAGCAGAGATCCCTGTCGGAGTCTGCTGCCACACGATTTGACCCGGGCCTTGAGGGGCTGAGTGCGCCACATCCCAGTGTGCTTTCCAAGGAGGAAGTGTCAAAAGTTATCAACGACGATTTGGTTTTCAGTGTGGGACTTGAGAATCACGATGACTTTGGACTGGATGCGAGTATTTTAAACGTTGCCATGGTCGTGGGCTACTTAGGCTCCATCGAGCTCCCTTCCACGAGCTCCAACCTGGAATATGACAGCCTACAGGCCATCCGTGGCTGCATGCGGCGCCTGCGGGCAGAACAGAAGATCCACTCGCTGGTGACAATGAAGATCACGCAGGACTGTGTGCAGCTGTGCGCGGACAAGGCTGGAGTGGTGGCCGAGTACCCCGCTGAGAAGCTGGCTTTCAGTGCCGTGTGCCCAGATGACAGGCGGTTCTTTGGGCTGGTGACCATGCAGACCAGTGACGAGGGGAGCCTGGTGCAGGAGGAGGAGGGCGCCCTGCGGACGTCCTGCCACGTGTTTATGGTGGACCCAGATTTATTTCATCACAAGGTCCACCAAGGCATCGCGCGGCGGTTTGGCTTTGCCTGCACAGCTGACCCTGACACCAGTGGCTGTTTGGAGTTCCCAGTGTCCTCACTTCCTGTGCTTCAGTTCATCTCTGTCCTCTATCGAGACATGGGTGAGCTGATTGAGGGTGTGCGGGCCCGCGCTTTCCTGGACGGGGATGCCGATGCCCACCAGAACAATAGCACCAGCAGCAACAGTGACAGCGGCATTGGGAATTTCAACCAGGAAGAGAAGAGTAACCGGGTGCTCGTGGTCGACCTGGGTGCCAGTTCGAGCAGGCATGGCCCGGGCAGTGGCCCTGGGTGGGAGGGTGCGGGCGGTAGGGCCTCTCAGCCCTGGGGTGTGCCCTGGAATGGGGTCTTCTGCCGTGACCCTGAGGCAGTCTCCCCATTTGAGGCTGGCCCCCAGACGGACAGGTTCTGGGACTTAAACAAGCATCTAGGCCCACCCTGTCACATGGAGGTGCCCTCAGCCTCCTTGCGGAGTTCCGTCCCTCCTTCCAAGAGGGGTGCTGGGGGTGCTGGCTGTGGTGTGAGCCAGCGGTGGCTCCCGGTCCACGTGCTCCAGGAGTGGCAGTGTGGGCATGCCAGCGACCAGGAGTCATACACAGATTCCACCGATGGCTGGTCCAGCATCAACTGCGGCACGCTGCCCCCTCCCATGAGCAAGATCCCTGCAGACCGCTACCGGGTGGAAGGCCGCTTCACACAGGCCCCACTGACCTCCCAGAAGAGGGACTGGGCCAGGAAGGCTTTTGGAATGCAAAACCTTTTTGGGCCCCATAGAAACGTTAGGAAGAGTAAAGAAGACAAAAAGGTAAGCCTGTTGGTGTACGCAAGGCAGATGTGCTTGGTGGCGTAACCTGGCCCTCGTACCCCATTGCCTCAGCTGAGTGGCCTCTGGCAGGAGCCACAGGGTGTCTTCTCTGCCCTGTGCTGCAGACTGCCTTGCCCAGAAGCCCTGGCTCTCCACGGCTCTCATCCTCCTGCTCCCTGGATCCTGCCGTCTGTGTGGGCAGGTGGGGTGAGAGGAAAGGTGACTCCTCAGCCCGGGTAAGGCCCTTCTGCTCCTCCCCACGGTGGGGGGTGGGGGGCCTCCTCTGCTGAAACCCTCTATGGGCTCCTGGTTGGTTGGGGCCCAGGCAGGCGTAGCGCAGAAGCCCTGGCTGGGATGCTCTGCTGCCAGTGTGCTCTCACACAAGTTCCTCCAGCTCTTGGGATTTTCTTGTTATGAAATACTTTAGAGAAGGAAAGGATGGATCTCCTGTAGTTTTACCTCCCCAGAGTGACTGTGGAAAATGCTAGTGTATCTGAGGACAGATTTTTTTTTTAAGAAAAGCAGTTGTAATCCTATGGATTTTCAACCTGGTCATTTTCTTTTTATTTCTAAAAGTAAAATGAAATGCATGTTTGATAGGTTGTTCTAGTGGGGGTCTCCTTGTGTTTTCGGTCCCTGGCAGCTCTGAACCCTAGGTGGGACTGTCAAGGAGGTGTCCTTTGCCTTCCCCGCAGAGCCCACCCTCGTGTGGTCAGGAGCACTGCCAGGGCTGGAAACTGTTACTTGAATGTGATGTTGGTGGACTCTTGAGCATATATTTAAGAACACATTCTCTCCATTGTCCTTATATAAGTTATTAAACACCCAGGTCCGCCTGGCTCTTTGTGGCAGTGGTGCCCTTGCCCACTTGCATGAAGTGTGGCGTACAGTGTCATACTTTACATGATTTAAGGTGCTGGTTTACAGTCTTCAGGATGCCTGGGAGACACATGGTATCCTTATCTGGTTAGCAAGTGAACTGATTGACCCTTGAGGGTCAGGGACGAAGTAGCCAGTGGGAATCAGCGGGTCCTGAGCTGCATCTGGGGCTCTTTGTAGTGCTGTCTGCACTGAGCCAGCTGCCTTGAACGAGTGGGTGTTCACAGCCATAGCCCAGGCTGGACCAAGGCAGGAGGATGGAGAGCCTCTGGGGAGCTGGGGCATTGGTGCTGGACCCACGCACAGCACCCACTGCTTTATGACAGTGCTAGTGCCTGATCTCACCTTGGCAGGAATTCTCTATGCCATCAGGCAGGTGCCTTTATTTCCATTTTACTGGCAAGGAAGTGAAGCTTCATGAATGTCAAGAGCCTTGCCTACGGCCAGGTGTTAAGTCAGTGCTGGCAGGTTGCCTCCCAGAGACTACCCTGCTGTGAAGCAACAGGACCCGTTGACTTGGCCACTGTAGAAGTGTCCTGTTGTGGGAAACAGACTGGTCGAGAAGCAGCAAGCAGTTTCTTGGAGCGGAGAACTCCAAAATTTATTTTACGCCGGTGGGCCCAGAGGAGAACAAAACTCCAAATTCTGAGCTCCCATCCCATTTCTCACAACATTTATGAAAGGGCTATCTAGTGTCATAAATTTTCTAGTCTACCTGACATGTGGTTGTGCCCAGAGTTTCTAGCAGGAAGCGTTTACAGAAGCAGAATGTGACAAGGGGAAGAACTGGCTGGGGTACAAGGCCTCTAGCCTTGGGCTGGAGCCTCCACAGGTGTGTTTACACTTCAAAGGGGAGGAGTCAGGCTCCCAGGGGAAGTGATCTACAATCCAAAAGGTGGGGAGCCAAGGCCAACCTGGCTTCCTGGAAGAAGGCCAGAGGGGAGGGAACCGACCCCTCCCTAGGCAGCGCTTTCTTACCATGAAGGTATGATTCCACTTCACAACCACACTGTCCAGTTGGGCCCTGTTGTACTTTGCCTGTGTGTCTGTCCCTTCCACTTGCCAGGTGGGTTTCCCATGTCATCAGTGTGGTCTATGACAGCCTCTCAGTGGGGAAACTTCTGGGGGTTATGAGATGGCCATCAGGTGGGCAGTGGCTGGCTCAGATAGTCAGGCCACCCCGGTCAGGAGAAGCAGAAGAAAGGCCAGGGACTGAAGCAAGGGCCTGGACATTGGAAGAACAAGGGGAGTTAGGGAAGGTAAGGCAGGACCATCTCAGGCACTCCTCCTACCCCTGCCTGGGAAGCACGGCTCAAAAAACCAAGCGAAGGGAAGGGAACAAGGTGGTCAGGGTCCCAATTCCAGGATCAGAGGCTGGGCGAGGAAGGGAGGGTGGGGTCAACGACTGGCAGGACACCCTGTTTGGCCACACAGCATCCATGCCCCCTTCCGCACACACTGGGTCTTCCATACAACAAGAGTGGCCAGGTGGACCTTCAACACAGGACTCCGTGGAGAGGATGCTTGCTCCTTGCAGCTCAGTCCCAGCAGTTGGTTGCTGGTTGTTGTGTTTTGTGCTGTGACTCCTCTGAACCGACTCTGACGTGTATTCTGTTAGTGTCCTTGAGGTTGGCCAGCCCTGTGATCAGCTTGCGATTGCACAGACACTTCCTTAGATGCCTGGCAGTCGTCTCCCAGGCCCAGCTGGCGGCAGCATGTGGCAGGGTGTGCCTTCAGCACCCTGCCTGGCCTTCACTTCCTTCTCAAGGCCAGAGGTGAGAGCCCAAGAATGTGCTGGGCTTCTTAACCTCCCAGGGTGTTTCATTCCCCAGCTTTTCTTTTGAGCCACCCATGGCCTGCTGCACCCTGGGGTGCTTCCTGTTGGGGGGCACTTCTGGCTGGGCAGCCCTCAAGCTCCTGTGTGTAGCGGGTAGCAAGTGTACCATGTCCAGGGTGGCTGACCTCAGGGGAAAGTGTCGGACTGAGTTGCCCAGCTGCTAGGGTTCAGATGGAAGGCAGAGGTGGAGACCACTGTGAGAGCGCCAGCTCCTCCAGACCACTGCCCTTCCTCCACTTCCACCTGCTTGAAACACCTGTGTTGGAGGGGAGAGGACTGCTGGAGGGGCTGAGGCAGTCAGGAGAGTGGGTGTAGGAAGACTCCCCTTTATGCCCTAAGTTCCCTGTGGCTCCAGTAGAACCTGCTTTTCGTTGGCTCAAGAGTATACAAAACCTGTCTTACGTGGTGTGGCTGGAGTGGATGGACTGCCCTGTGGGGCAGGAGAGGGCCAGGGCACACGATGGCTCAGCTACAGAAGACACCTGAAAATCCCCGTGGGCTCCCAGGGGGCCACAGGCATTGAGAGGAGGGTGTGCATAGTGGGGGTGAGCTAGGCCTGCACTGGGCCTGCGTGGGCCAGCGCTGTGGAGGTGCAGTGTGGCGGCCAAGTGGGGCTGCACAGAGGGGCGGCTTGAGCAGCAGGTCTGGGCCTCCCAGTCCTGGAGCGTGGGCGTCCCTGGTCCAGATGTAGCACGGCTGGCTCCTCCTGAAGCCACTTTCCTTGGCACATGTTTGGTGTCTCTCCGTGTCCTTAGAGTCCCTCTGGGTGTCTGTGTCCTGATCTCTTCTTCTCACAAGGACGCCAGTCAGACTGGATTAGTTGTGGTTCCTCACCTCTGAGAAGGCCGTGTCTCCACACACAGTCATCCTGGCTCTGGGGTGAGGGTTCAGTGTTGGATTTGGGGGAGCACAGCTCAGCCTATCATGTCACTCATTGGGATTGGTTGAGGCCATGTCTTAAAGTGGCCACTGCCAGATCCTGAACGGTGGCTCTGCTTGTGCCAGTGGCAAGGAGTGCTGCTGGAGGATGAGCTGGGCACCTTGGGTCATGACGGCAGGCGCTGGCCCACCCTGTGGGTAGGACCAAGGTGCCTTGTGGTGTTCAGGCAGCACTTGGAGGGAAGTCCCATCCACTGGAACCCCGTGAGTGTGGAGAGTTGGGGCATTAAACATCTGGGAGGGATTTCAACATGATCTGATAAATTATTACAAACCGAGGCGACTGAAAAAACCAGCTGATCTTACTACTGACTTGTAAATGCCTGAATTAAACCCACATCAGATGTAGTGTTGGGCTTAGAACTAGGAAATCAGTTTGGATTATATAAACACAGGCTCATTTTAACATAACACTTCCAGCATGGCTGAGTCCCGGTCTGCTGTGTTTAACTGAGCCACTCTGCCCCCTACCCCAGTTGCTGGGGGAGGAAAGGAGGCCAGCGTTGAGGGAGGGAGGCCTGTGGAGCCTGACCTCCGCGCAGGGTGCCCTGCTGACCAGGAGCCTCCCAGCATGTGGAGAGCAAGGACAGCACAGGCAGCTGGAGCTTCTGGTGTGGCAATCTCAGTGCCCTCAGGCCATTTTTAAGCATGGGTATGTATATATGTAAATGCATGAGAGAATGGGAGGGACCCCTTCAGATTGGTAACAGTGGCTACCTCAGGTCCCTGTGAGAATTGGGGATGGGACAGGAAGCTTAATCTTGTGTTGGTTCTGTTTTTTACAATGGGAATGTGAACATGTTTCATTTACTTGAACATCCCCTTGGAGAAAAAAATAAAAATGTTTTTTCTTTTAATTCTTTTAATAAGAACAGTCAGTGAGCCTTGACCCTAGCTGTGTTCATGGCATAGTTGCTCATGGGCTCCTTAGGTGTCCCCCAGGAGAGTCCTGGGTGTACCAACAGCTGCTGCGCGGCTTCTCGGTCCTCGCGGTGTCCATCTCTGGGAAGGGCAGCAGCACCCCCTGGGCCCGGTTGCCCCCAGGCTTCTCCCTGTCAGGGGCTGGCCGGGAGGCGCTGCGGGGCGAGGCCTGGGCCTGCTGTCTTTGCTGACTGGAATCAGAGCATGGAGGTCCCTTGAGGTGCAGGGGAGTGAGCACAGGGAGAGGGTGCTTGTTCTCCCCATGTGTCTGCTTTCCAGGAGGCGAGACTGTTCAGAGCCAGGAGCACAACGCCTGCCAGAACCAGGACAGTCTGTATTGAATCAGAAACAGAATATTGATTGGTTTTGCTGCTGCTTCAGATGTATCAAAATGCCTTCATGGTGCATTCTGCAACTTGATTTTTTTCTTCTGGTTCTGGGTGCCCCTACCCGGAGCCACATCCCCAGTTTTTTTTATTTTTTTATTTATTGGTACCAGGGATTTAACCCAGGGGTGCTTAACCACTGAGCCATGTCCTTAGCCCCCTTTTAAAATTTTTTATCTTGAGACAGGGTCTTAATAAGTTGCTGAGGGGGGCTGGGTTGTGGCTCAGTGGTAGAGCGTTTGCCTAGCATGCATGAGACACTGGGTTCGATTCTCAGCACCACATATAAGTAAATAAAATAAAGGTTCATTGACAACTGAAAAATATTTAAAAAAAAAATAAGTTGCTTAGGGCCTCCCTAAGTTGCCCAGGCTGGCTTTAAATTTGCAATCCTCCTGCCTCAGCCTCCTGAGCCACTAGGATTATAGGTGTGCACCAACATGCCTGGCCACCTGTTTTTGAGACAGGGTCTTGCTAAATTGCCCAGGATGGCCTCAGACTTCTAATCCTCTGCTTCCGTCTCCCGAGTAGCTGAGATTACAGGTGTGCACCACTGAGCCCAGCTGAAACTTGAGTTGTTTTTGTTTTTGGTACCGGGGATTGAACTCAGGGGCACTTGACTACTGAGCCACATCCCCAGTCCTGTTTTGGGTTTTATGTAGAGACAGGGTCTCACTGAGTTAGCACCTCACAGTTGCTGAGGCTGGCTTTGAACTCGCAATTCTCCTGTCTCAGCCTTCCTAAGTGCTGGGATTACAGGTTTGTGCCACTGCACCCGGCGGCAACTTGAGTTTTAATCATTCAATACAATTTCAAAGATTAGTCGGTGATATTATGTGTGGCTGCAGTTTGTTCTTTGTGTAATATTACACTGTGTGCGCCACACACAGAGTTATTAAACAAATTATAATAATGCTGTGTGACTGTTCTGTGCTGTCTCCAGGGGTGGTTGTCAGATGCATAGCTTTTTGCCCATCTGACATAGTGAGATGGCATCTCGCTGTGGCTTTGATTCCATTCCCTTCGTGGTTGAGATTTGGGCTGCTTCCTCTTTACTGAGGTGCCTATGCAGCCCTCTTGCCTGTTTCCACTGGGTGGCCTCGTCTTCATGGGCCTCAGAGGACCACTGGCTGCTGGTCCTCTGCTGACTGGGCTGCCTGTGGATCAGTCCCCAGTCTGTGCCTAGTGTTTCTACTTCCGTGTCTTTTGTTAACCAGGAGTTCTTCACTTGAATATAGCCAAATGTGTGAGCCCTTCGAGGCTTACTTTTGTGTCTTAAGTAACAAACTTACTACCTGAAGTCAGAAAGGATTTCTTCTTTTTCCTCCGCTAGGTTTCTTGGAGTTAGCGTTCCATGAGTAGCATCGGGTGGGCTGAGGGAAGCTCTGTCTCAGGGCCAGTTGTCGCGTCATCCTCGCACCCACATGTGTGGGCTCTGCTCCTTGGTTCTCTGTGCTTTCCTGGTTGCTTCTAGACATTATCACAGCTTGCTACGAAGTCTGTGTGCCCGATGGGCAAGTCCCTCTCCTTATGGTGGCTCTGCTTAGGCCTTGTTCCTTTACATAGATGCCACAAACCCCTGAAATGCTGTGGGCATGTTCACAGCCACTGCAGTCCCATCTGTAGATGCATTTGGGATGATTGATGCCTGTAGGAGAGCAGGCCTTCCTCTTCGTGAAATGGTATCCCTTGGTTTTGGTGTTCTTTATTTTCTTTCAGAAAACTTTCATAATTTCCATCATGAACATCCTTAATTAAATGTACCATTTAGTCTTATTCATTCCTAGGTACCTTACATAATTTCTCTGCTACCTTTATAAACGTAAGTGTTAGCTCTCGTGGTATACGAAAGTACATCCATCGTGACTTTTGTATCCAGTCGCCTGGCTAAGGGTTAGGAAGTTCCTTCTGTTCCTGTTTGTTAATACTTGTTTTCATGAATGGGTGTTTAATTTTAGGTGGTTGTTGTTGTTGTTTTGGTACCAGGGATTGAACTCAGGGGCACTCGACCACTGAGCCACATCCCCAGCCCTATTTTGTGTGTTATTTAGAGACAGGGTCTCACTGAGTTGCTTAGTGCCTTGCTGTTGCTGAGGTTGGCTTTGAACTCAAGATCCTCCTGCCTCATCCTCCCGAGCCACTGGGATTATAGGCATGTGCCACCATGCCCGGCTAATTTTAGCTTTTATTTCTGAGTAATTTTACATTCCTTGAGATGGCATGGCTTTCCTACTATTGATGCTAATGAGGCAAATTGCAGCGATAGCGTCAAGTGTTAGACCATGTCTGCACCCGGAGATAGGCGCTCTTGCACCAGGATCTTCCCACACCCTGGTGCCTGGGGCTTTCTCTTTTTAAAGAGATACAGACAGATTTATTTAGAAAAGCAGAGACACATTCAAGGGAGAATGTGGGCTGTCTCCAGAGGGAGAGACGGCTGGTTTGCTAATATTTTTTAGAATTTTAAAATCTGTGCTTATGAGTGAGACTGTCTTGTGATTTTCCCTTCTCTCCTTGGTATCAAGGTTTTAGTCTCATAAAATTGTAAAATTAATTGTAGACTTTCTTTCCTTCTCTTCTCCCTTCTTTTTCTGGTATATTAAATTTTTTATTTGAGGGGGAAAAAAACTAAAAACCAAAAAGCAGGTACAGTGGTGTACATCCATAATCCCAGTGACTCAGGAGGGTGAAGCAGGAGGATTGTAAGTTCAAGGCCAGCCTCAGACACTTAGTGAGGCCCTAAGAAACTTAGTGAGACCCTGTCTCAAAATAAAAATTAAAAAGTGCTGGGGATGTGTAGCTCAGTGGTACAGTGCTTGCCTAGCATGCATGAGACCTTGGGTTCAACCTAGTACCATACAAAGCCCAAACCAACCCCCCCCACTGTGCTAACTAACACTCACATAAACACACCCACACATGCAGGCATCCTCACACTCGGACATCCACAGCCACTCACACGCAGTCATGCATACTCTCACACACTCACACATAAACACACGTAAGCACTCACAAACACTAGCACACACGCACAGATTCACACATGCACATTGACACACATCCACACAAACACTCCTAAACACATTCACGCTGACATGCTCACACCATAACACATTTATATAATCCTAAACATGCTCACATGGACTCAACAGTCCCTTCCATGTGTATGCACACTCACACATAGTTAGTCATTCTCACACACACACTAACACATTCACATTCTCTCACATACAACTCTTCCAATCATTCTTACACTCATTCATTCACATGCTTGCACATACACATAAGCCCACTCACAAAGATACAGACTTACATAGACACCCACAGTCTCTCACATTTACACACACACTCTCACAGACACACACAACACACGTACACTTTTATACATTTACACACTATACACTCTCAATGCACTGAAAGATGCTCTTGCACTTTCATGCACTCAAACTTTCTCCCTAAAACACACTTATGTACACACATGTACTTCCATTCACACACTGAAAATACACACACTCAGTTACTTTCACACACCAGCACACACTCACAGTCACTCTTAAACTCCATACTCATGTGTGTTGACACGCTAATGCATTCACATATTACACTCTTGCACACTGACAGACACTCTGACACACTAACATTCAGTCACACAGTTCCCACAGTGACACACACTCATACACAAGTGACTCACTCATGCTCTCACACACATACTGACACACTGTTCACATACATGCTCTCACATGTTCACCCAGTCACACTATATCACAAACAGATACTCTAACTCAACACACTTAGTCTTACTCGTAGTTCCTCACACACTTGCACCTTGACACGCACACTGACAGTCTCACACACTCACGTCACACCCTCACTCCCTCACTGACACACATTTGCACACCCACACATTGATACACAGACTCACATGCTCATGCACACCAAGCCCCGCCACACTGCCATGCTCACATTCCCACTCACTCTCGTGCACACACACTCACAGCCCCCTTCCTGGGGTGAGTTTCTGTGTCCCTCATGTCGTGGAGCCAGCTTTCTGAGGGCCAGTGCTTTCTGCCCTCCCCTGAACTCTTTGCTTCCCTGTGTCGTGGTCGTTGCGGGAGTCGGAGGCAGACGGTAGACGGAGACCCTCGGGAAGGCCCGGGAGTCAGGTCGGGATGACCTGCAGGTGCAGCCCACTGTGGCCTAGCCACTGGGCCTGGGAGCCCCATGCCTCCTGCGCCTCCCTCCCTGCGCTCTGGCCGCTGTGGGCTGTTGTGTCGTGCTGGGTGCTGGGTGGTGGCTCCCCTGCTCTCCCGTCCTTTAGCTGGGGCGTTCATGCCCGTCATCTTTCATGTGCAGAGGCCCTAGTCCACGCTGCTTCCTGGCACACAGTGAGGTATTTCCTTCATAATTTGATTTTCTGTCTCTACTTAAAGTTAAGTCCTTTCCTGCGTATTCATCTTTTCCCCTCGAGTAGAGGGCTTAGTGTTTTCCTCGTCTTCCTCGAGAGGTGATCCACTATGGCACAGCTGTTCTTCAGCAGCCGAGACATAACACGCTCCACAGCCATTGCGCCACTCGTCCAGTTTTATGTTGACAGGGCGTCTTGGTGATGCTGCTGGTTGTGGTGTTGGCGGGTGACACAGCATGGTGGGGGCGCTTGCCCTGTGTCCTCAGAGGAAAGGTGTGTGCACCCCTGTTGGATGGTGGGCTTCTGTGGGCAGAGGCGGGCTTGCCAGGATCCCGTTCCTGTTGGCATTGACACCCTCTGAGCGGAGAGCCTTGGCCGCCCGCGTCACCCTCTGCTCTCTTGCAGTCTGTCCCCCTGCCCTCCTGCTTTCCTCCTGTTGCCTCAGGGCAGCTTGCCTCAGTCCATCGCTCCCCACTGTCAGTCCATCCAGCTGTGTGCTCTGTTCTGATGGCCTTTGTCAAGTGTCCCCTCGGTGTGGTCTAGCTTTGCCTGTCCCTTGCTCTGCAGCCTGCCTGAGCACTGCTGGGATTTTACCAGTGAGTGTGGGGACGGGGATGTGAGAAACAGGCTCACCTGTTCCAACCGACCCAAGGAATGGACTGAGAGGCACGAGGTAGAGCAAAACACAAGGCTTTACTGGCGTCTTGCAGGAGTGGTGTCTGGGGGAGCAGGACATCCACAGCAGTCAGCTCCCGTTGTCCCCTAGTACGCAGGGTCCCTTCCGTTTCCTCATTGGCTGAGTGCCATGGGGCGCACAGTCTTCCCAACACTGCTCAGGTTTTACTGTCTCCTCTTGGGTCATTTAAAGAAATGTCCCTTTAGTTGTTCCCCACTGCCTGTTCTCTTGTGGTGGGAAAGCCTTCTGGGATCCGGTACCTCTGGATGGACACAGCTCTTACTTCCTCCCCCAGGTCACTATTACCAGAGATCCTCTCTGTGGGTCGGGCCTTCCACTCACTTCATTTGCCAGGGGTGGTTCAGGACGTGGACTTGGGGTCTGCCGCGTCCACAGCCTGTGGTGCTCTTATGAGTTAACTGCTGTGACTTTGCCTTCTGTTTCCCCTCCGGCTGCCTTTATTACATCCAATTTTACATTTAAGGCTAAATACTGATTTCTGAAAATGGACCACCAGACTTTCTATTTCTTAGAGGGGACAGGGGGACTTTATGTACAAGAGTGGTGTTTCTGTGGTAGCCTGTGGCCCTGGGCTGGCTGAGGGGATGTGAGGATGGGAGTAGGGATAGGGACTCTGAGACACCAGGCATTGGTGGGCTGGAGGTCCTGTAAAAAGTGTTGGGTGGGACACTAAGGGAAGAGGGTGGAAAGGCAGAGGCAGAGGCTGGTGGCTGGGGGGCACTTGGCATTGAGATGACCAAGGAGGGCTGGGACAAGTGTGAGGCTGGGTGGCCATGTGGGAAAAGGATGGACCCTGACACTGAGGAGGATGGAGGCCTCGCGTGGGGGCCATGCAGGGGTCTGGATCTGGACACCTGGAGGCCAGGAAGAGCGCTGGGGCTCGGGGAGCAGCAGGAGGCGGGCTGTGCACTGGGGCGGGGCTCATGGGGCAGGGCAGGTGGACCATGGTTGCACTTACAGGACTCTGGAAGGCTGGGGCCTTGCTCCTTTGCTGCCTCTGTCACATGCAGGGGTAAGAGGGGCCACTCTGTGGGCCAGGATGTCACTCCTGTGTGGCTCAGAGGAAGGGAGAAGTGTGCCAGAGTTCAACCCCTAGAGCTGTACAGGGGATTGCTGTAGGGTTCCCACGGGTGGGCACGATCTTCAGGTGACCTCCTCTGCCAGAGGGGGCCTCGGGTTCACAGGTGTTTGGGGAATCTGCCTGCTGGCTTCCTTATTTGCTGAGCTGTCTGGAGAGTTGCCCCCAGTCTCACGGAGGAGGAGCCCCAGTCTTGCCAGCTGCCTGTGTCGTGCGTCAGTGCTGTCTGGTCTTTGGACCAGCGTAACATCCTGCAGTGTCCTGACCTTGGGGTGGGCAGGCGGGCTTGCAAGAGCGGCCTCTGCACCCTGCGTCCAGCGTCCAGGGTGAGCCAGGCTGTCTGGTGCCCTCTTAGGGTTAGAGAGTGGGGCTCGGGAGGCGACATCTGGCATAGACAGTTGGTAACTGGCAGAGCAAATATCTGGAAGTTGTGGGATGCCTCTTTCCCCTCAACTTTGTCAATGGAAATTGGCTGTGTGCTGAGGCCACTTTTAGTGAGCTACCATTGTTTAAATATGAGAAGAGTAACTTCTTGGTTCAAATTAGTGAAAACTTAAAAAAGATTGTCTTTAGAGAACATTGAGGACAATCCTTTTTCAAGATTGTGATATTCAAAATCACTTTATAACATAATTATGGATTAACCTTTAAATCACATCTTTCTTAAAAAGCTGTCAGATTTCCATTTCTCTGGGAGATATTCTCACCAGTGTGTTGTTCAATTCCACAGGATAAGCGATGTCTTTAAAGGCATGTAACAAGACTATCCCCACAATGATTGTGAAGAAGCCACTCAGAGTCCCAGTGACATCAGTAGGCATATCTTGCCACTCCTTAAAAAGCATAGCTGAACAGGTGAAAACTGAGGTTGTAAAGAAAACATAATATATTGGTGTTTCGATGAGGTGTTGAGTGGTCCAGGGCCCCGTGTAGGTAATTGGTCTGTGTGCTCACACAGATGATGAGGCTCAGGAGCAGAATTCAGGCCAGGGATGCCGCAGCACAGGCTTTTCAGGCTTTTTTAATGGCGATGGCCAAGCCCTTCACACAGGAGACTGAAAATGCTCCAGTCACAGAGCAGATTGTTATGTACACAAGAATATTTGTCTGTCCATGGCGAAGTTCCACCACAAAGATTAATATCAAGGGCACAGTGACCAAGTGTTGCAAATGCCACAAAATCTGGATCACCTAACTTGTGTGACATTTAAGGTCTCAATCTCCTCTTCCTTTGGAGCATGGATGACCATAACTGTAGATCCTAGAGTGCTTAGCAAATATCCGATTTTCCCATGAAGATTAAGTCTTTCATTTAGAAAGTATGAAGAAAGAATGGCGCTTACGAGGACGCTGGGAGCCCCCAGTGGAGTCACTAGCGTGGCTGGTGCAAAGGCAGATGCAACGAGTTACCCTCCTCACCTGCCCCACTTTTTAAAGATAGTCATCAAAATAAGCACGGGCAGTCTTTTTTTTTTTTTTTTTTTTTTAAAGAATCTTTATTTTATTCATTTATTATTTATATGTGGTGCTGAGGATCGAACCCAGTGTCTCACACATGCTAGGCAAGCGCTCAACCACTGAGCTACAGCCCCAGCCCAGCACGGGCAGTCTTATCAAATAAAAATGCCTCCTTTTCAATTCAGAATGAGAATTGACAGTGGTCCAGCCCACCACAACCATTCTTTAAGATATGCATGGCCACCTTGACCTGCTCTCATGGAGCCTTTTCTGGCAAGTTGCAGAAAGCCTTTTTTTTTTTTTTTCAAAATGAAACTCCCTCCTATGAAAATGCTGGAGGTCATAGCCAATCCCAAACCAATACAGAAATCATGTTTTCCACGCCCTGGGCTCATTTCTCTTGTCACTTAAGAAGCTCCTGTGAGTCACATTGATCACAGAACAGAGAAACCACTGGAACTGAAGGCAGGGGATGTCGTCTTCACATATGTAAGTTTAACATAGTCTCTTTCGGAAACCCGGGACGATTTATTCATTCTCATTTTTTTCGTAAATACTACCCTTTTATTTCCATGTAAAGATTTTAACTTTACTGGCAAAATAGTTCCAGCCCAGGACAACCTCCAGCTCTGCCACAGCCGGGACCGAGGGCCACCACTGAGCAGCTCAACTTTGTTTTTGATTGTGTTAAATGTACTAGTGAAGCTCAGCTGGGTGGTGCCAGGCTTAGTCATGCCTCGACTCCCGCACCCCTCTGCTCACCCGTGTAGCATGAGGGCCAAGCTGGGAGTCCCTTTGGGAGGACTACCTGACACGCCTTTCTCTTTCTGTGCAGGGCTCCAGGTTTGGACGGGGAGTCGGGTTTGCCCAGACTTCTCAGCGTACCTCTGCACGCAGATCGCTTGGAAGATCCAAGAGGTTCAGCGTCACCCGTTCCCTTGAGGACCTAGAGGTAGGTCGCTCAGTTCTTCTTGCTCAGATGCCCAAGCTGGAAATCAGCCTTGGAGATGCATCCTCCCGTCCTCCTTCCCCAACGTTGCTTGACCTTCCCTGCCCTGGATGCACCTGTGAGCCATCTGTGCCCTCAGCATAGGGGCACTGTGGAGACAGAAGCTCATTTGATCCCAGGGACCTTTTTATAGGAGTGGCATTGGTCCTGAGGGCGTATTGTTCTGGGTGGCTCTTTTCTCTTTTATTCCTTTTTTAAAAATAGTAAATTTTATTTTTTGAGAGCAGTTTCGGTTTTACAGAAAACTTGAACAGAAGTCACAAAGCCTCCCACTCCTGACCTCAGGGCACCAGTTGACATGGTTGTGTGAGGGGGTGCATGTGTCATAGCCAAGGTGCAGTGCAGACGCGGTGCTGTTAACCAGGGCATGGGGAACCAGTCGTGCCTTGGTGGGTGTGGACAAGTGGACAGTGTGAGCCCACCTGGCGGCAGGGGCAGGACGTGGGCCTAGGTCGTCCGTGTCTGCCTGCTCTTTCCTTCTCCCCTCCCCTGGCACCCACCCCCTTTCATGGTCTTGTTTTGCACGTTTTCAATTCTAATAAACACAGCTGTGCTACATGCCTTACTCCACCACTTTTTTTTTTTTTTGGTACTGGGGATTGAACTCAGGGGCACTCGACCACTGAGCCACATCCCCAGCCCTATTTTGTGTTTTATGTAGAGACAGGGTCTCACTGAGTTGCTTAGCGCCTCGCCATTGCTGAGGCTGGCTTTGAACTCGTGATCCTCCTGTCTCAGCCTCCCTAAGTGCTGGGATTACAGGCTTGCGCCGCTGCGCCCGGCTCTTTACTCCACCACTTTTAAAACATGGCACTGTGTTTTCAAGACTTCCTCCCGTGGCTTTAGCTTAGCTGCTTTATTGTGGCCTCACATAGCATTCCGTTTTGGGTGCATGGCAGTGTCTGGTCCACTCCACCATGCAAACACACGTGGGACGTGCTGTCCTACCAGCTCCTTGAGCACACAGTGGGATTGCACGGGACGGTTCGATGAAAGGAAGGGCGAGCGAGGGGTACGGCCACATGCCTGCCCCATGGCTGCTCCGATTTGCTGTTCGAGGAGGACGGGACAGGACTTGCTGGAGAGACATGGAGGCAAGTGTGCTAGTGTCCTGGCCTCAGGGAGGCCTTCTGCCAGGCATGCTGTCTGGTTTGTCTGGGAGACGTCCTCACAGGCCAGGCCCCTGGAGAGGGAGAAGCGCATGTGTGCAGCTTTGTGCCGTGTGGGAGATGGCAGGTCACTGAGGTCACTGAGATGGGCTTCCACTGCTCTTGTGTTTCTCACGCCTCAGAGGTGGTCACCTGGGCCCTGCCATTCTCAGTGCTAGAAGGGAGTGGGCTGGCCATCTCCTGCCTCCACACTTAGGAGGGCCCAGCCGGGGCGTGGTCCTCATTGCCACTCCTCAGGCAGGTGCCTGGGGCAGAGACTCCGCGTACTCAGGCTTTCTACCATCTGTGCCCTCTTTTTTTTTTTTTTTTTTGGTACTGGGGATTTAATCCAGGGTCCTCTACCACTGAACCACATCCCCAGCCCTTTTAATTGTTTATTTTGAGGCAAGGTCTCACTAAGTTACTTTGGGCCTTGCTAAGTTGCTAAGGCTGGCTGTGAACTTGGGTCCTCCTGGCTCAGCTATGCAGGTGTCTCTGCCACAGTGTGAGTGGATTAGAGGCAGCAGTCGGCAGCTCTCCATAGGCTTGCTCAGTGTAGAGTAGTCCCGAGTTCAGAGAGGAAATCTGAGGAAATTAGAAGATATTTTGAACTGAATAGTAATGGAAATATCCCTTGTCTCAACTTGTGGGACTTAGCAAAGCCATGCTTATAGCTTCATCATGCCTAGATCACCAAGGACGGGAGGTGGAAGGCATCACAAGTGTGGACGAGGGTCAGAGAAGTTGTGGCCAGACAGCAACAATGGTCAGAACAATAGTTTATGAAACAGGAAACTAACCAACTCAGCTCACAACAGATAAAGGAGAATTACTTCCTAGCTCATCTTATGAGGTCACCATAACCTCGGTACCAAAAATCTGACTGAGACATGAGAAGATAGGAGAGTTACAAGCAAGGTCATGAACAATAGCCACGAGAATACTAAGCTGCACCTTAGCAAGGGGAGTCCAGCCGTTTACAGAAAGGGTAACAAACACGATGTTTATTCTAAGGTTAGATTATTTTTGAATATTTGAAAATCAGTCAATATAAGTTATCACATTAGCAGAGTAAAATAGGAAAGGCATATGTTATGTCAACAGAGATAGGAAAGACACTTGGTAAAATTCGGAACGCCTTTATGGCATAACAAACCAAACTCAACATGACAAGAATAAGGGCCTGGGGACCCCATGGCCTATGTCCTGTGTATGTCTGTCCTTGGAGAGCAGGAACAAGAGAAATTTTCACTGGCAGTCCTAGTTAATGTACTAAGAAGGTAAAAACAGTAGAAGCCTAAAAAAGAAGGGGCTGGGATTGTAGCTCAATGCTAGAGCGCTTGCCTCGCATGCAGGAGGCACTGGGTTCGAGCCTCAACACCACATACAAAATAAATAAATAAAGATATTTGTGTCCATCTACAACTAAAAAATTTTTTTTAAAAAATTAAAAGCTTGCAAAGAAGAAATGAAAATGTTTTTCTCAGGTGATGTGATTGCAACCTAGAAAACCCAAATGTGTCTAGATGAATTGGTGAGAGTAGTGAGTGAAATGAACAAGGTTCCTAGACATATGGTTTCTTCTATTGATGCCTGTGGTGCTGGGAAGGGACCCAGGGCCTCATTCACACTGGGCATACACTCCTGGGCTCGGCTGCATCGCCGCCCTGGAGGTGTTGTTGATGTACAGCAGTCAGTCAGAAAATGACGCTATGCATGTTAATCAGAGTAACCAGGAGGTGTTTTGTTGAACTTAAGAAAATGACTCTAAAATTTTCATGGAAGCAAAAACAAAAAAATTCATGGAAGTGCAAAGGCTGAGAGTAGCCAGAATTTTTTTTTCCATTTTTGATTGTGGTGAAGTATGCGTGACAGAAGCTGCCATTTTAACCATTTTCCGGTGTGCCGTTCAATGTCGCTGAGCATGTTCAGTGTGCATTGCTGTCTCCCTGCATCTCCAGCATGTTTTTCATCTTGCTAAATTAGAACTCAATTCATTACACAGGAACTCCCTTCCCTCTTTTTGGCACCCAGCAAGCCCTCTACTTTATGTAAGCAGGGCTTTGGACCACGAGTAGAGCCCTGCGGTGTTCACATGATGCTGAGTGAAACAAGCCCTCAATCCATGTTGTGGCATGTGTCAGAGTTCCCAGTAAAAATTTAAATTTCTTTCTACAGCTGGTAATATTCCTCTGCAGGGAATACCTCACTCTGCTCATCCATTTGCTGATGGATCCTTGGCGTTGCTGTGAACTTGGGCGTCCAAATAGTACTGCTTTCCAACTCTTAGCAAATACAAAAAAATAGAGGCAGTACCTTGCATTCTATCAGATAATAATGGAATGAAATTAGAAATCAACAATAGGGGCTGGGGTTATGGCTCAGCGGTTGAGCACTTGCCTTTCATACATGAGGCACTGGGTTCGATCCTCAGCACCACATAAAATTAATAAAGATACAAAAAAATAATAGCACATCATTTAAAAAAAAGAAATCAACATTAAAATAAAAAATAGAAGCTACTCTAACACCTGGATTGAATAATACACTACTGAATGACCAGTAGATAGCAGAAGAAAACAGGGATGAAATAAAAAATACTTAGAGGTAAATGAGAATAGCAATACCACATATCAAAATCTCTGGGACACCCTGAAGGCAGTGCTAAGAGGAAAGTTCATTGTGTTGAGCTTATTCATTAAAAGAACAGAAAGTCAACAAATAAATACCCTAACATTACATCTCAAAGCCCTAGAAAAAGAACATATCAACATCAAAAGCAGTAGAAGGAAATAATTAAAATCAGAGCCAAAAATCAATGAAATTGAAACCACAAAAAATTCAAAAAATCAATGAAACAAAAAGTTGGTTCTTTGAAAAAAATAAATAAAACTGATAGACCCTTAGCCAAGCTAACAAAGAGAGAAAACTCAAATTACTAAAATTTATGATGAAAAAGAAAATATCATCACAGACACTACTGAAATAAAGACAATAATCAGAAACTGTTTTGAAAATTTATACTCTTAATAAAAGAAAATCTTGTAGACATTGACAAATTTCTAGAGACATATGACCTACCCAAATTGAATTAGGGGTACATAGAAAATTTAAACTGATCAATTTCAAGCAATGAAACTGAAGATGCCATCAAAAGCCTACCAACTGAGAAAAGCCCAGGACCAGATGGATTCTCATCTGAGTTCTGCAAGACCTTCAAAGAAGAATTAACACCAATACTTCTCAAATTATTCCATGAAATAGAAGAGGAGGGAACCCATCCAAACTCATTCTATGAGGCTTGTATCACCCTGATACCAAAATCAGACAAAGACACATCAAGGAAAGAAAACTTCACACCAGTATTCCCTAATGAATGTAGTTGCGAAATTTCTTAATAAAGTCCTGGCAAACTGCATACAAAAACATATTAAAAAGATAATGCAGGCTGGGGTTGTGGCTCAGTGGCAGAGCGCTTGCCTCGCATATGTGAGGCACTGGGTTCGATTCTCAGCACCACATATAAATAAAATAAAGGTCTATCAACAACTATAAAAAAATACTTAAAAAAAAAAAAGATAATGCACCATGATCAAGTGGGGTTCATCTTAAGGATGCAAGGTTAGTTCAACATATGGAAATTAACAAGTGGAATTCATCACATCAATAGACTTAAAGACAGGAATTACACGATTATCTCAATAGATGCAGAAAAAGCACTTGACAAAATATAGCATCCATTCATGTTCAAAACATTATTAAATTAAGTTTATTAAAAACTAGGGATAGTAGGAACATACCTCAACATTGTAAAAGCTCTATATGATAAACCCACGGCCAATATCATTCTAAATGGAGAAAAATTGAAGGCATTCCCTCTGAAAACTGGAACAAGA
The DNA here is from genome assembly GCA_004024805.1 of Geosciurus inauris. Classification (NCBI taxonomy): domain Eukaryota; kingdom Metazoa; phylum Chordata; class Mammalia; order Rodentia; family Sciuridae; genus Geosciurus; species Geosciurus inauris. Next base: position 40,924 of record PVHX01015121.1, read on the forward strand.
CAGGGATGCCCTCTTTCGCCACTCCTATTCAACATAGTCCTTGAAACCCTAGCCAAAGCAATTAGACAAAAGAAAGAAATTAAAGAGAATTGAATAGGAAAAGAAGAACTCAATCTATCCCTTTTTGCCAATGACATGATTCTATATTGAGAAGACCCCAAAAACACCAGAAAACTTCTAGAACTCATAAATGAATTCAGCAAAGTAGTGGGATATAAAATTAGCACCCATAAGTCAATTATGTTCCTATATAACGATGAATCAATTGAAAGAGAAATTAGGAAACTATCCCATTCACAGTAGCCTCAAAAATAAACATTTAGGAATCAATCTCTCAAAAGAGGTAAAAGATGTCTGCAATAAAAACAGAACACTAAAAGAAAGAAATTGAAGAAGACCTTAGAAGATGGAAGGATCTCCCGTGCTCTTGGATAGGCAGAATTAATATTGTCAAAATGGCCATACTACCATGCTCATACATTGCTGGTGGAACTGCAAATTGGTACAGCCAATCTGGAAAGCAGTATGGAGACTCCTTAGAAAACTTGGAATGGAACCACCATTTGACCCAGCTATCCCACTCCTCAGTCTATACCCAGAAGACTTAAAAACAGCATACTACAGTGACGCAGCCACTTCAATGTTTATAGCAGCTCAATTCATAATAGCTAAACTGTGGAACCAACCTAGATGCCCTTCAATAGATGAATGGATAAAGAAACAATGGAACATTACTCAGCAATAAGACAGAATAAAATTATGGTATTTGCAAGTAAATGGATGGAGTTGGAGAATATCATGCTAAGTGAAGTAAGCCAATCTCAGAAAACCAAATGCCGAATGTACTGGTTGATAAGTGGATGCTGATCCATAATGTGGGGAAGGACACGGGAACAATGAAGGAACTCTGTTCACAGGGGTGTAAGGCGGGAGGGGGCATGGGGACAGTAAAGGTGGTGGAATATGATGACCATCATAGCCCTAGCTTTATGTATGACTACATGTATGTTGTGATTCTATATCACTTACAACCAGAGAAGTGAAATGTTATCCTCCCTCTGTGTATAAGGAATCAAATTGCACTCTGGTATCATGTAAGCCTAAATAGAACAAATAAATAAATATGAAAAAAATGGCCATACTACAAAAGTACTATATAGATTTAATAAATTCCTATAAAAATTCCAATGATGTTCTTCATAGAAATAAAAAAAAAAAGCAATCATGAAATTCATTTGGAAAAATAAGAGGCCCAGAATAGACAAAGCAATCCTTAGTGAGAAAAGTGAAGCAGGAGGCATCACAATACCAGACCTTAAATTATACTAAAGAGCTACAGTGCATGGTATTGGCACCAAAATAGACTTGAAGACCAATGGAACAGAATAGAAGACACAGACAAACCCACATAAATCTCATGCTAGCAAATGTACCATAAACATACATTGGAGAAAATATAGCCTCTTTAACAAATTGTGCTGAGAAAACTGGAAATCCGTATGTAGCAAAATAAAATTAAACCCCTATCTCTCTCTCTACACAAAGCAACTCTAAGTGGATCAAGGATCTAGGCACTAGACCAGCGACCCTGTGCCTACTAGAAGAAAAAGTAGGCCCAACTTTATCATGTCACCTTAGGAACTGACTTCCTCAACAAGACTCCTAAAACACAAAAAGTAAAATCAAGAATCAGTAAATGGGCTGGGCATGGTGATGCACGCCTGTAATCTCAGGTTCAGGAGTGTGAGGCAGGAGGATTGCGAGTTCAAAGCCAGCCTTAGCAATTTAGTGAGGCTCTAAACAACTCAGCAAGACCTTGTCCCTACATAAAATACCAAAAAGGGATAGGGATGTGGCTCAGTGGTTAAGCACCCCTGAATTCAATCCCAGTACCTCCCCCCCACAAAAAAGAATCAATACATGGATGGTATCAAACTGAAAAGTTTATTCACATCAAAGGAAATATTCAAGAATGTGAAGAGAGAGCCTACAGAATGGGAGAAAATCTTTGCCAGATGCACCTCAGATAGATATCTCCAGGATAGATAAAGAACTCAAAAAACTTAACACCAAACAAAACAAAACAGAAAATAAAAAAACCAAATAACCCAATCAAGAAATGGGCAAAGGAACTGAACAGACACTTCTCAGAAGAAGAAATATGATCAGTCAACAAATATATGAAAAAATGCTCAACATCTCTAACAATTAGAGAAATGCAAATTAAAACTATACTGAGAGGGTTGGGGTTATGGCTCAGTGGTAGAGCGCTTGCCTAGCACATGGAAGGCACTAGATTCAATCCTCACCACCATATAAAAATAAATTAATTAACTAATTAAAGGTATGGTGTCCATTCACAACTTTAAAAAAAAAAAAAAACACAATAAAAAAACCAACCTGAGATTTCACCTTACTTCAGTCGGAATGGCAATTATTAAGAATACAAGTAACAATAAGTGTTGGTAAGAATGTGGGGGGAAAGGCACACTCATACATTGCTGGTGGGATTGCAAATTGGTGCAGCCAATCTGGAAAGCAGCATGGAGATTCCTCAGAAAACTTGTAATGGAACCACCATTTGACCCAGTTATCCCACTCCTCGGCATATATGCCCAAATGACTTAAAATCAGCATACTGTAGTGATGCAGCCATATCAATGTTTATAGCAGCTCAATTTATAATAGCTAAGCTATTGAACCAACCTAGATGCCCTTCAACAGATGAATGGATTAAGAAAATGTGGTATATATACACAATGGAATGTTACTGAGCCATAAAGAAGAATTTATGACATTTGCCAGAAAATGGATGGAACTAGAATATCATACTAAATGAAATAAGCCAATCCAAAAAATCCCAAAGCCAAATGTTCTCTCTGATATGCAGATGATAACACAATAAGGGGGGGGTAGTAGAGAAGAATAGAAGTTCATAGGATTAGACAAAGGGGAATGAAGAGAAGGGAGAGGAAGAGGAAGAGGAAAGACAGTGGAATGAATCGGACATCATTTGCTATGTTCATATATAAATACACAACCAGTGTAACTCCACATCATGTACAGCCACAAGAATGGGAAGTTGTGCTCCAAGCAAGCATAATATGTCAAAATATATTCTTCTGTCATGTATATTTAAAAAGAACAAATAAAGAAATTCTAAAAAACCAAAGAAATAAACATTCTTGCTTTCAATTCTTCAAGGTATAGTCTAGAAATGGAATTGCTGCATCATATGATAATTCCATTTAAAATTTTTGAGGGACCTCCATATTGTTTTCCACCATGGTTCTGCCATTTGAGTTCCCTCCCATGGTGCACAAGGTTCTGATCAGGTCACATCCTGGCCAACACTTGTCATTTTCTATTGTTTGCTAGTATCCACCCTCATGGGGGTGGGTGGCATATCATTGTTTTGATCTGCATTTCCCTAATGGTTAGTGATATTGGGCATCTTTCCTTGTGGTTACTGGCCATTTGAATATCCTCTTTGGAGAAATGTTTATTAAAGTTCTTTACCCATTTTTAATCAGGTTGTTTTGTTGCGGAAGCTCTCAGTATATTCTGGATATTAACTCCCTATCTCATATATGTTTTGCAATTATTTTCCACCTATCTGTGAATTGCCTTTTTACTCTTGGTATTTTTTCTTTTTTGCAGTACTGAGGATGGAACCCAGGGCCTCAGTTATGCTAGTCAAATATTCTGCTGCTGAGCCTCATCCCCAGCCTTTTTAATTTATTTTTATTTTTTGAGACATGATCTCACTAAGTTGCCCAGGCTGGACTTGAACTTGTAGTCCTCCTGCCTCACCTTCCTGAGTACCTGGAATTACAGATGGGCGTCACCATGCCTGGCTGATACTATCTTGAGTACAAAATTCTTAACTTCTCATGAAGTCACAAGGAAAATTAGAAAACACCTTAGATAAATGAAAGTGAAAACATAACACATCAAAACTCAGGGTGCAGTGAAAGCAGTGCCTGGGAGATTTACAGCTATGGATGATGATGTTAAAAACCAGAGAGCCTCAGGCCAGCAATCCATCCAGCTGTTCAACTTAAGGAAGTGGGAGAGGAAGAGTCAACCAAGCCCCAGCTAGGAGGAGGAAGGAGACCATGCAAATGAGAGCAGAGATAAGCAGAGGAAATCAACGAAACCAAAAGTGAGTGACAGGTCCTTAACTAAAAGAAATAAGGGAAAAAAGAGAGACTCAAAATTACTAAAATCAATTCAATGGGAACAAAAAGAATCATAAAAACATATGAAGGGAGTGCTGTGAGTAGCTGCGCCCAGGCTGTGGGCGCTCTTGGACACGCCGCCTCACCAGGGGCCTGGGGAGCGAGTGGTCCCTGCCCGGGACTATGCTGGCAGCTACTGCCCTGCGCCTGCACAGGGCTCCCACAGTGAGCTGGCAGTCCGGGTCAGGCAAACAGGGTGGTGGGCTCCAGGCTGTGCTGGCACAGGCAGGAGTGGCTCTGTGGCTGGGAGCACCTGCTGGGGGCCTTTTCCCTTGGCCACTCTGCGTGGCACCACTGCAGGGGCCTCTGGGACCTGTGGCTCCCTCCCTCCTCCAACCCGCTCCTGCATCCTGGTATAGGGGTTGTGCACCCACTAGGCTGCACCGTTTTAGGATGGAAAGAGAGCCAGTCATTGTTAGTTCCTGTTCTTTCCCCCGTCAGAGAGCAGCAGCTGTTCTGAAGAGATAACAACTGGAGATATTTCTCGCTAAGATCGGCTTCAGTTTCTGTTCCTTTGAACTCTGTCTTGAGGCTCAGCCTAGGGAGCCCAGAGTCTTGCTGTGAATGCCCTCCTGGTCAGTGGACTCCCAAGGCTGGATGCAGCTCGCTGAGAGTGAGAAATGTGAGGGCGTGACAGTGCGGGCACGTGCCCTGCGTGTGGGAGCGTCTGCCTGGGATACCAGCCTGTGGCCGTGGCCTTGGCTCCTGGGGGAGCTCGACTTTGACTCATGTGGGCTCTGTGGCCTAGAGGTAGGGACGTGGGTGGAGTCAGAGTGGTCTCCTGCGTGCTGGAGACATGAGCAGTCCCCAGGATGCGGCCTCTACGATGCCTTGGAGGAGCACTATGTAGCTCTGCTTCCTGGAGTGTGAGGAAAGCCTGAGGAGGCAGAGACGAGGCCGGCCTCGGCCCGTGGACAGCACCACATGTGCCTGCCGATTGTAGAGGGCCAGCTGGAGACGTTTCTCCAAGAGAAGTCGGGGTCACGGCACGCTGCCCCGGGGGCGAGGTTTAGCCTGGGCACTCTGGTGGCCAAGGAGGAGAAAAACTCGGGAGTGGCTGAGGGTCCCACGAGAGGCCACTCGCTCCCCAGGCCCTACCACTTGGTGCATGCTTGGCAGGAGGGCCATCCCGACAAAGGCTGATGGTGGCTCTGAGGGAGCTGAGTGCTGGCTTAGGCCAGGATGAGGTGGAGGGAGGGACGCAGGGCACCTGGGAGGAGCCTGCATGTGAGGCCTGCGCAGGCCTGGAGGTTCAGGGATAGCAGAGCAGCCTGGGGTCAGCTGGAGAAGGGCCTGGACCATCCAGGCTTGCAGAGCCCATGCTCCACGGCAGCTGGGACAAGCCCGGGGTCTCCAGCACCCCATATTGCCCATGGTTTAAATGTGACATCCTCAGGTTCTGCCAAGTGCCCTGTGACAGACAGGACCCACATTTTATTGACAGTTGTGGTTCTGTGTACTCTCCAGGGAACGAAGAAACACTGGTCGTGCTCAGTTTAGCTCTGCAGTTGTCCCGTCACCCTCCAGGTCTCCTGGGCTCCTGATTCCATCCATGGTAGTTGTAGAGATGGTGTGAGCCATGTCCTGAGAGCAGCCTGCTGTAGATGAAGGAAACCCTTGCAGAGCAGGATGGCTGGTGTTTTTGTATTACACAGTGGGAAGCTGAGGAAGGTGCCAGGTTGAGCATCACATCCAAAGCCATGCGGCACAGACAAGAAATAGCTGTAGCTAGGCTGGTCCTGCTGCCTTCCAGTCTCCTGGCATTCCATGCTGTTCCTGGGTGTGGCAGCGATGGCTTAACCCAGGTGAGGTCCTGGACTCAGGGAACTTACTCCCCAGCTGTGTGAAATGAATAAACAAAGACTTCACAGGAATGTGTCCTTATGGTAGTGGGGAAAGAGCAAAGCACAGCGGGGAGGCAGCTCCTTTGGGCAGCTGTTTACATCCAGCCCTCCCTTCATGCTGAGAGGGAGGCCTTGGGACAAACCGAACTGCCCAGGAGAGCTGGTGCTGTTCCCTGCCGCCATGGCAGTCCAGTGGTTAGGGCAGAGCGTGGGATTGCCCGCAAAGCCGAAGGTATCTCTTCAGGCCACTCGCGTCCCCTGACTGCTCTGAACTGTTCAGTGACCAGCCCAGTTCCTCTCTCTGCCTGCCTGAGATGTTCCCTTGGCTTGAGACACCACCCCCTGGCCAGGCCTGCTGTCCCTAGGGAAAGCCCACATCCCAGACCCAATACATTTGAAACCCCTGCCTCCCAGAGTGCCCAGCCCTTGCTGTCTTGGTCCTTTGTGGACTTTATGTTCACTTATAACCATGGCCTCCTGGGGGACTGTGCTGGGAGGAGCTGGGTTACCTCTGAGAGAGAGAGAGAGAGAGAGTGTGTGTGTGTGTGTGTGTGTGTATCTGGTGGTTTGTGGGAACTGGCAGTGGCGGGCGATGGGCAGCAGGGGGCGCCCAGGTCTTGTGTGTGCCTTGGTCAGACCTTGTTTAGATGCTGGCTACAGGTGCAGGAGCAGTGGCAGAACCTGGAGGTAAAGAGGAGCGGAGAGAGGAGGACGGGGTCCTAAGGGGACTGCTCTGATGCCATCTCGTTTGCTCTTCTTGCCCAGCAGTCAGAACCCTGGGCAAGACCCAGGACTGTACGTGAGACTGCGGTTGCTTCCCTGCCCCCTGGCCACTCTGGCTCCTTCTGTCCTTGTCTCCTGTTCACCTCTGGGGCTCTGGGTGATTAGCAGCTATCGTCTTCTCGGGATGAATCTGCACAAACATTTCTTTTTTTTTTTTTTTT